>JANVCC010009967.1:29981-53510 GCA_025345505.1 Todiramphus chloris collaris | reverse complement strand
ACGGCCAGCGCCCTCTGCCGCCGGTCCGCGCCCGGCCGGACGGCACGGGGATGGACGGCACTGCGGGGCGTGGGGCGCCGGGGCGCGACGTGTTCCCCGGCGGGGGCAGAGGGACGAGGGGATTGGGGGAGGGGGTGCCCCGGTTCCCGGGGGGGCTCGGTGGGTGCGGGAGTGCTCGCCTTCTGGGTGTCTTCGGTGGAGGCGCTGGGGGGAGCTCTGGAGTTCCCTCGGGGGGGGTTATGGAGGGGGCTCTCTAGGTCTGGTAGCCAACAGTTGTCAGAGATTGGGAAGGGAGGGTGTTGGGTTCTAAGGGTTCCAAGAGGGGGTTGCAGAGGAATCATCCAGGTTCAAGGAGGTCCTGGTGGTTGGGAGATCGAGGAAAGGGTGCCTTGTCACAGTGGGGGTGGTCTGGTGAGGAGGGGTTTGGAGGGGGCATCAGGGTTCTGGGATGCCCCACTGACTGGGGACTGAGGAGGGGACACCCTGTCCTATGGGTCTTCACCAGGCGCTGGGGAAAGCCCTGGGCCGTGGAGTACAGGCTGTGTGTAATGGGGCCTTGCCAAAGGGGTGCCCCGGGGAGGGGTGTCTCCTCTGGGGTCGTGTGAGAAGGTGTACAGCTCTGGGGTGCGGCCAGCTGATAGGGAAGGGGACAGGAATCCTCACTAGAGATTTTGTGGAGGTCTTGGGCAGTGACTTACAAGGCAAGCCAGGGTCTGCGGAGGGTGTGCCTGGGATCTGGGTGGCTCCTTTGTGGGGACATCCAGTGCCCTGGGTGTGGGTATCCCCCCTGGGGGCAGGGTAGGAGACTGGGGAGATCCCTGGGGATTTGGTAATTGTCACGGGAGCAACGAGAGCCCTGAGAAATGGGTTGCCCTGAGGATCCAGATGTCCCTGACACCTCAGCAGTGAAGGCTGCCAAGTGGGGAGCCATGTCACAGGGGTCTGGTGTTCCTGCTGCCTGTCTCTGCTCAACACATGGGCTGGCTGGGGTGGGCAAGCCGGGCCGGTGTGTGGGGGTTGAGGGCAGGCAATGCCAAGGGGTTGGAAGCAGCCGGCGTGTCACCACCACGAGTTTTAAGGCTCCAAACCGCGTGCTGCGGGACACAATCCCGTGGGGTGGGGGGGTAGGAGGGTGGGGGCTCCGAGGGGAGTAGAGGGGCTGGGGGACAGCTGGTGGAACAGAAGGGCGTGCTCTGGGGGCAAGGGCTAGTTATAGGTCAGGGAGCTAAGTGCAACCCACCCAGGACTCCCTGGGGCTGGGATATCCCCAACAGAACGGTGCTGCCCATCTTCCCCCGGGATCTGGAGGAGGACTCGAGGGGATGGCAGCCCCGGCTGCCATGGAGGGCTGCCGTGGGGGGCTGCCCCAGCCCGGGGGGACACAGCGGTGCCCTGCGTTCGCAAAGGGGGCCCCGGTGGGGACAGCGTGCCTGTGGTGCATTCCTCGAATTCCCGGACTGCTGACTGCTCCCATCGGGAGGGGGGGGAGTGGGGGTTGGGGGGCTGGATGTGTGTTGACAGCCCCTGCCCCACAGCTCAAAGCTATGGGAGGTGGCATGTGTCTGTGGGGCACAGGGGTAGCGTGGGGGGAGTCTAGTGACTTCACAGGGCGCCCTGCAAGGTCCCACAGGGACTGGATGCATCAGGGATGCTGCGCTGCGGGGCAGGCAGGGGGTCCCCTCCTGGGATTTGGGGCAGGCTACCAGAGTGGAGCAGAGCTGTGAGCAGCGCACCCCAGGGTGCCTCCTCATGGGTCTCTCTGCAGCTGTGGCTGCTGGGAATCGTGGCCCTTCTCACTGTCCCTGCCGGTGCCACTGAAGGTGTCCCCAACATGAGTGACATGTCCTTCCTGTCACAGGGTCACAGAGCTGGGGCCATCCATCCCGGCACAGCCCGAGCTGTGGGGATTGGGTTGCTGGCTATAAATACCCTGGCCCAGTCATGGCATGGAGCTGGCAGTGATGCTTGCAGCCCTTCTGCCACAGAACAGAGAAATCCATCTGCCATGGGAAAGGAGAATCTGGAAGGGTCTGGAAAAGCTTCCTTGTGGAGTGTGGGGCTGGGCATGGTAGATCAGTGACAGTCCCACCACAGCCTCTGTAAAACAGCCCCTGTTGTCAGGGGGTCACGGGGCACCGATGATGCCAGCTCCTGTGACCTCCATGTGCCCCTGCACCAGGCAGCCCAGCGCTGGGTTTTGTATCCTGAGCCACGGTGGCATCTCTGAGCCTTGGACTGGGCTCACTTGGTGGCACAGGACAGGGTGCAGCAAGGGGCAAAGGGGATGGCAGCAGCCTGGGGGGGAAAAAGCTTCTCTGACCTGTCCTGTCTTCTGTCTGCAGTAAGCAGGAGCAGGCAGCAAGTCACTTGTCTGGGAGGTGGTGATGCTCTCGCAGGACCTGCACTGGCAGGAGGCAGGCAGTGGAGGCAGTGACCCTGCAAATAATAATAGAAACCCCCGAGATGTGGGGAAAAAAATCAGAGAGGAGGTGGAGGCTGTGTGGGGCAGCTCAGGGGGCCTCACTACAGGGATGGGGTGCATGGGGTGCCCTGTGTGGGGGGCCGTGGGTGCTGGGGCACCCTGTGTGTGCCTGTACATGCCAGCAGAGGGGGCCTGGTCACCACTGCCTGCACACTGTGCACCTACACCCCTACAACTGGGGTCACTGGCTACAGCCTAAGGGTGTGCCCCCTGCTGCTTGGACACGAAGGCAGTCAGAGGGCATCTGGGCAGCTGGGCTGGCTCTGTGCCCATTGTTGGACCAGGGCGTCTCTCGACAAATGCACACAGGGGGAGAGGAGCCGAGGTAGGGATGGAGTCTCCTCCTGATACTGTCCCCTCACCCTGTTCACTGGGACACATGGGCTTGGCATTCACTACACTTCAGGGTTTCTGTAACTCCATCTCATCTTCCCTGTCAGCTGTTCTCACATTGAATTTAGTCTTTGTGCACTTGGTATCCCAAGTCTCAGAGAAGACTAAGTTTTCTTTTCATGGGGCCATGCCCAGTACCCTTGTCCTGGTGGCCTGTACTGGTCCATGGCAGTCTGTGGCAGTCCGTGGAAGTCTCTGGTGGTCTCTGGTGGTCTGTGTCAGTATGCAGAGCTCCATGATGGTCTGTGGTGGATTGTGGTGTTCCATGACAGTCCATGGTGGTCCATGGTGGTCTGTGGCAGTCCATGGTAGTCCATAGAGATCCACGTTTGCAAATAGCTGAAGGGTGGGTGTCAAGTAGAAGGGTCCAGTCTCTTCTCAGTTGTGCCCTGTGATAGGATGAGAGGTAATGGTAGCAAGCTCAAACACAGGAAGTTCCACCTCAACATGAGGCAAAACTTCTTCACTGTTAGAGTGACAGAGCCCTGGAACAGGCTGCTCAGAGAGGCTGTGGAGTCTCCTCCTGTAGAAGCTTTCAAGATCCACCTGCATCTGTTTCTGTGTGACTTGCCCTGTGTGATCCTGTGCTGGCAGGGGTTTTGGACTTGATGATCTCCAGAAGTCCCTTCCAATCCCTACTATTCTATGATTCTATGATAGTCTACGGTGAACTGTGGTGATCCATGGTGGTATCTGAAATCTGTGGTGGTTCATGGCATTCTAAGGCCATCTGTGGTGGTCTGTAGTGGTCCATGGTGGGCTGTGGTGGTCCATGGTGGGCTGTGGTGGTCCATGGCAGTCCACAGATCTCTATTGTGGTCTATGGTGGTCCATGGTGGTCTGTAGCAGCCCACAGTGTTCTGTGGTGGTCCATGGCAGTCCATGGTAGTCCATGGTGGTATGTGCACTGCACCAGAGCGTGGTGGGCACAAATAACACAGCCATGCCTGCCTGCCCTTGGTAGCCCATGCCCATGAGGTTCCCATCTTGTTTTCCATATTCCCAGCAAGCAAATCCAAGACCCAGGTCCACAAAGCTGACAGTTGTTCAATTGCTAAAAACTTTTCCACCTCCTAGAGTGCAGCAACACAGGCTAGCAGGCTGCAGGGCTCTGCCAAGAGTCTTCACCTCTAGAGTGAGAGTGGGCCAGAAACCTGTCAGCCTCAGGAGGTGGCTATGAAGAGCATGGCAAGCACCACAAGTGGGTCCTTGAAGCGTGTTTGGCTCCACCAAGGACAAGTGAAGTAGTTGTGAAGGCACTGCCATGCCAGGGCACGTATGGCACTGGGTCACAGGGAGGTCTGTCACAGACGGGCAGCAGCCCCGTCCTTCTGGAGGCTGATGGCTGTAAATGGGGTTGTGAACAAGGGATGCAGGAAGAGAGCACAGATGGAGAAGGCACCATGGAGTGTTCCTATCTCCATCTAAGTGGGACCCATGGTCCTGTTGGGCTCTCCATTCCCAGTTCTAGAGAAATGACTCCATCCCAGATGAAAGAGGAACATCTCCAGAAGGTTGTGGTGGCTTTGGCTAGATGGGCACACAGGGGCAAGCGCATGCATATGAGATAATGTTTGCATGTATGGCCTTCCTGTGCTGCTGCTGTCTGGGAAACCTGATGAGCTCCTTATTTGGGTTTGGGGGTTCATGTTCCAATCATGGAAAAAATGGAGCAAAGACAAATATTTTAAAGGAAAAAATGTGTGTAATGAGACAGCTGTGTCATTTCCCTCGTTCGGAGCAGGGCCTGTCCTGGTGTGTCTGTGGGGAGATCCCCCAGCATCCACACCTTTCCATGCTCCAGACCTGTGGTGGGACCCTGTGAGTGTCCTTGAAGGGCACCAGGACAGGATGTGTCACCCATGATGCCCTTCAGGCAGGTGCTGCCTGTGCCAATCTGGGGGAACCTGCTGTGTTGCTTTCCTCACCATCTGCTCCAGGAACCTAAGGCCAGGTACAAAGGGTCCCAGTCCCATGCCCAGGTGGCCTCTTCCACCATGAAGACACCAGCTATCTGTGGCTTTTCCCGTAGGGTGTCCCTAGAGCAGGGCAGCACCCCAGGGTACTCACATGGGTGCCAACCACAGACCATGATGCACTGGGACAATGCAGGGTGCAGGGGGGATCTGTCTTTCTGATCCCAGAGAGAGGCTGGAGGAAGTCTGTGAGGTCCATTGAGGACCCAGAAAGCATCAGTATCTCCTGGGGCTCTCCCTTTCCCTGCATCTCACTGAAGCGTGGTGCCCAGGACAGGTCTGGGAGTTCCCAAGGGCTCCACAGCACATCCCAGAGCAGCGTGCCAGGGTCAGTGCTGGTGGCACAGCACTGCTGCAGCAAAGTCCCCTCCATTGCGGGGGTCCTGGGCCCCTGACCTCCCTGGCAGGTCCCTAGGTCCAACAGGCACATGGCACTTTTTTGGCTGGTGCATCTCCTGCGTGGCCCAGGAATGATCTCCCAGGGTTATTTCTGACTCACAGGACAGGAAACGTTTCAGGGTTTAAGCTGAACTGAATAATGTGCTCATTTCCTTGTGCCAACTACAAAGCACCTGCTCCAGGGGATTTATGGAGTGCCGGCCTCTCGCACTCACAGCCCGGCTGCCTGCCCGGATGTTTTTATTTTCCTGGGATGGCCAGCAAGTGCCAAGGCCTGTTTTCCCAAACACCCTGTGCCCAACCGGCACGTTTCCTTGAGGGGAGCCCAGGCAGAGCCATAGGCTGCAGCCGGCCTAGGGTGCTGGGGTACCCATGATGGTGAGGTGCCAGGATGGGTGCCAGCACCCTGTCAGAGCTGAGGGCAGGGGGGATGTGCCACTAGCCCACTGGTGACAAAACCTGTCATGGCACAGAGCAGCCATGGCTGGGATAAATGGCCCGGCAGAGTGCTGAAAGATGATGGTGAGGGATTATGTGAGCATGGGGTTGAGCAAAGGAGGATGAGACCATGCAAAAGAGGGCAAAGGAGCGTGAGGGAGCCATAGGGCAGAGCTGCTCAGACCATGGCGCCCTGCCTACCACCAGCTGTGGAGGAGGCACCCAGCCTGGGGTGGGCAGAGCCCATCCCACATCTAGGGACCCTCAGACACCATTCCACAGCAGATCCTGTCCCATAGCAGACTGTGTTCCATGGCCGTAGACCCTCAAACACCATCTCATTACAGACCCCCATCCCACAGCTGAGGACCCACAGACACCATCCAACCCAGGCTTGTAGAGCCCCTGCAAAACACTGCACTCAGCTCATGGGGTGGAAACAGCTCTCCCCTGTGGGCAGAGTCAGGGTGTGGGTGCTCAGGCCAGCACACCTCCTAGCCTATGCTCCTCTAGTGGCACCAAGCTCCATCCAGTGGGTAGCCAGCCAGCAGAGTAAGGTGACATCAAGGTTTTCATTATGTCCCCACTGCTTTGCCCCCTTTTTGGAGGAACAGTCTTATTGCTTTATTGCTGGTGGGGTTGGCTCTGCTCCCACCTGTATTTTCAGCCTCCAGGAGCTGTCCCATCTGGTTTAACAGCTGTGGGATGAAGGATCCAGTGAGCTGGTTATCAATCCCAGGGTAGACCTTTGTTCCCCTCTTTCCCCCTTCTTGGCGCTTGGCTGCCCAGCTCTCTCTGATCCCCCTGTTCACCTCTCCTTGGAGTCTGTCCATCCTGGTGTATGGTGAGTGTTCAGGTGAGCAGACATAGCTCAGAGCTGGCATCTACCTGCACCCTGCTCGAACCCTGCCCAGGTGCTCTGGGAGCTCTGGGCCTTGAAGCATCTTCAGGGTGAGGAGAGGTGCCCTCACCCCGCAGGCTGGCCCTGCGATAATTTGGGGTTGTTGATTTTTATTTTTTGTTGGTTTTTTTTTTTCTGTTTAGAGAGAAAATAAAGCACTTATGGGGAGCAGGAGCCAAGCTCCCCAGTGCCTAAAACAGCAATCGCAGCACTTCCTTGGATTTATGGTGTTTGCTTTCACAATGCCAGCCGGGATCTTGTTTGCTTCCTGCTCTGCAGCTGCAGTCCCAGCTGAAGGCTCAGGAGATTCAGGTTTTATAACACTCCTGGATCCTGCTAATGGCAACTTGTCCAGCATCTTTATTACTCCTGTGCCTCCTGAGGGGCTGGGGTGGGCTATTGTCACCCCATCCCAGTACCCACTGGCTTGGGTGCTCACTCCTGCCCATCCACAGGATCCCATCCTCTGGCACTGGGGGGTGGAACAGCAGCTCTGAAGAAGGAGCACCCAGCCGTTGCTGGGGCAGGAGGCCAGCAATGCTGTGTTCTTGGTGGGGTGCAATACCCATCTCTTCTCAGGCACAGCTACAATCTGAGAGTCAGGTCAGGGAGATGCAGCTGGGCCCTGCTGGGGGGATGCTGAGACATGGATGTGACCTCCTGCGGGGTTCCAGGACGCTCATGGGTGGTTACTGCTCCTCACTGGCATGCCTTGACAGGCGGGCAGGCCTGCTGTTGGCCCCTGTCTGAGAAATCAAAGTGGCTGAACTTCCAGCAAGGCACTTCTTCCAGCCCCTACATCCCTACTACAGCTCTTTCCTGGGTGTCAGTTGTTCCCCCAACATGTGAACACCAAAACTATCTACCCCCTTTCACACTCTGTGGCAGAACCTCCTCTGGGAAGAACTGGCTAGCAAAGCTGGAGAGGGCATCAGCTCCTCCAGCCACACCATCCCTTGGGTACCTGAGATGAAGCTCCCAAGTGCTGAGTCCAACTCCAGCTGCTGTTTTCTGAGCTGCAAGCTCCCTACTGTACGAGCCACACTAAAATGCTCTGAACCCTCCATGGGGGCGTGTGCTGGGGCCAGGCAGGTGCACAGGGATGCAAAAGTTGGAGAAAGAGAGTGGCTAGGAGGGGGAAGAGTGGGACCAACAGACATTGGGGGACCACCAGCCCTGTCCCCTGATGCACAGCCACAGCATGGAGAGGGTCTCACTGCCCAGAACCCTCTGCAACGTGCTGAGGGCTATCCTGACCCCCTTTCCTTCCTCCTCTGCCTTTACCCAGTGAACCACTTTGATGAAATACCCAAAGGACATGAGTTGGCTGTTAGCCCTAACCCTCTCTTCGGGAAACCAGAATGGCTGCAGAAAGCCTGGGAATGCCTCTCTGTGTCCCTGCTGGAGCAGTGGCAGTGACCCTCCACAAAGCTGAGAGATGCTCTCGCCCCAGATTTTCAGAGCCCGTTCGTAAGTCTGGACAAATTACACCGGCCTCCAAATGAAACCCACCACTTTTGTTTAGCATTTTCTGTACTTGGTGATGAAACGATGATGGATTATTTCATTGCGGTTACTAGCATGCCAGACTTCTTTTTCCAAACACACAATAGGAATATTCATTTACTGCTCTGACGACAAATGCTTTTATCCTCCTTATATAGTAACAACTCTGCACCAAAGGGTGAGTTTCATTTGTCACTTATACACTTCACCACCCCTGCTCATGGCCCCGTGGTCAGCTCAGGGGTGCCCTGAGCTTCTCTGATTTTTCCATCTGAGTCCACCCTCACCGCCATCTGCCAACCCCACCCAGAGGGGCACAGCACCATCGAGGGCACTACGGGAGGGTTGGGGTAACTCTGCAAAGGGAAGAGGGGATGCAAAGCCGGGACTTCCCCCCTGGAGACGAGAGCACAAGACGCAGGGCAGGGATGCAATGGGATGGCGAGGGTGCCCAGGGCACCAGCGCAAAGGGACTATGCCTTCAAATCTGAAGGTGGTGAATCTTAAGCGGATAGGAGGAAGTGTTGTGTGTTTTTTTTTTCACTTCGTGTTTAATTAGGCTGCCACAGGAAAATGCTTGGGCCAAAATTTAGCAGGATTCAAGGAGGGATTGGGCATTTATGGGGATAACAAAAATATCCAGCTATAACATGGGATGCCAACACAAATTCTGGAAGGGATATTAAGCCTCACGCGTCAGGGTGTAAACCCATCTCACACTCAGAAAGTAGGGAGCTTAGCACAGAGGGAGATGACACACACATGCTACTAGTGCCACCGCTGCCTCACTGCCGGCATGGCCCCACGCTGGCCCAGCCACAGTCTGGAAGATCCCTGGAGCCCTATTTCCTGCTGCCACCAGCACCCTTGACAAGGGCCATGAATTTTTCTTGTCAGTTCAGCCCTTCGCTTGTGGCTTTCTGGGCCATGAGGCTCCCAGGGGTCTGACCTCCCCTGTTTTACCCAACCCCTTGCTTTGCCAGCTGATAAAGCCTTTATCACTTCAAATCAGAAGCAAACCCCCTGGGTAAGGGTCTGTGAGGACCACGGGCATGTCCCTGGGTGGTATCACATCTTTCCATGGCTTCTTGCATCCATCCAAGACACTGGTTCCCCTCCCAGATCACTTGTTACCCAAATGCATCTTTGCCATCTGATTTCATCCCTCCTGTGCCCTGTTCCTGCTGGGGCCAGACTCTGCCTTTTGAAATGGGCTGCCTAGCTTTGGTGTCTTGTGGGTGCTGCACGTACAGAGGCATGGCCCCACTTTCATGGGCACTGCTCAGATGAGCCCTGGGTCATGCCTTGCACAGAGTTTTCTTCACCTGCTCTGCATCAGTGGCAATGACCATACTTCTTTCTCTTGGACAAAAAAAAACCTCACTGTCACCCCCAGCACACGTGTGGCCACAAGCTTGGCATGGCTGCAGTCCAGGCTGGGGTGAAACCGCCGTGCTGTGGTACCCAGGAGCTGGGTGCGGGCATCTCCATCCCCGTTGAGGATGGTGCCGTTGCATCCCACACTGGTTGCTAACAGGATGCCTCTGCTGCTTCAGTCCCTGTGAGATGGGATGCTCCCAAAACCTCAGCTGCTATGAGGGATCAGAGACAGCTCAGCACAACCACAGAAGAGCCTGGAGCTCTCCTGGTCAGGGGCCAGAGCCTCCTGTGTTCACTACTTGCATGCTCACCATCCTGGCGAGGGCAACCCCCCTGGGGTCCTTTGGATCTCCCCTCTCTGTGGAGCCTTGCACCCACAGGGGCTTCCAACTGGAGACATTTCTGGAGGGCATGAATCAGCTTTTCACAGCTTGTTAAAAATCTTGATCCTACCTCTTGTTTTCATGCCTTTCAAATCAGGAAATGAGTTTTACAACTTTTCCAGTGGGGCACAGCTGGTGGCCAGGGTCGTAAAGCTGAACTTTATAAATATCTCTTGTTGGGATCAGGGGAAGAGCATTAAAAAGGCAGAGAGAGAAAGAGAGAGAGAGAGAAAGGAAGAGAAGGGAAAGGAGCAAAGGCAATAGACAAGCGAGGCAACATCCGCGAAGAAGCCCAGCTCAACACCGGCCATGGCCATGAGAGTGAAGAAGATGGGGTGTGCTTGGGGCAGGCTTTGCCTGCTGCTCTCCCTCCTCCTCCAGCTGCCAGCCTCCCAGGCCAAATGCTACTTCCAGGCTAAAGGTAAGTGGGGAGGTGAGATGGGAAGAGATGGATGGGGAGGCCTCAGCTTTTCCCGGCATGGTAGGGGTTTGCCCCGTGTGCTTGCGAAGCACAGAAGGGACCGTGCTGAGGCGAGGATCACGATCGTGGGCCGGTGATGAGTGGAAGGAGCAGTCTATAAACCACTGAACAGCTCCCCAGGGCTCTGGCTGAGAAACAGCTCACTGGGCCATGAAGAGCTCCTGGCAGGAGCCTGACTAGGGCCAAGTGTGCAGGACTAGCAGCAAAGGGAAGAGGGCTGCTTGTCTTTTCCCTACTCTCTCCTTCCAGGACTCCATAGATGTTCAGACCCCAAGTGGTGCTGGATATGCCCTCTCCAGGGAAGCAAGAGCCACTTGCCTCTGCTGTAGGCCCCCAGGGTAATGGGGATAGCTTCAGGACACAGGAGAGGATGGATTGAAGCATTGGCCTTGGCAGACTCCTGGGCATCCCACACCTGCAGAGTGGCAGAGAGGCCACTATTCTGTACCGCTGGGAGGTCATGATGTCCCCCCTGTCCCCTCATTCAGGGCACAGGGGTGGCATGGAGGCTCCCACATGCCCCAGCACAGCTCCATGTGTTCTCATCACCACTGTTTCCTTTGCAGCTCCCTGCGAGTATGAGGGGAAGAAGTTCTCCCTTGGGGAGTCGTGGCTGAGCACCAACTGCCTGCTCTGCACCTGCCTCCACCCCATTGGCGTGGGCTGCTGTGAGACGTGAGTGAGGGGCCGAGGGGTGCTGGGAGTGGGCTACTGCTGCTGGTGCTGTCCTGCCCCGGCACTGCTGTGCCTGCCACAGGGAGGAGGTCCTGTGGTTCTGGTGGCTGCAAACGCATCTGAGCAAGTATCAGAGTCCTAGGGGACTGTGGAGTGCCAGGACCTGGGGGACAGAGGGGGGGAGAAGACCATTGGAGTGCTGAGGGTGGTGGGCTGAGCTGGGGAGACAAAGCAGGCAGCAGGGGCGTCTCAGCACAGTGAGGTACACAGATGTGCCAGGAGCTGTGACCCAGCCTCCCCAAGCTGGCTCAGGAGATGCCCTGGCTGGGGAAGCTGTCAGCAGAGGAAGCCACCCATCTATTCCACCAGCCTCCTAGCACAAACCAGGGGGAGCTGATGGCACCATTACCTCTTCCACAGCACCCAGCATCCCATCGATTTCCCTGACTGGTGCGAGGCCCACTATGACTCTCAGACCTGCCAGATCTCAGTGGTGCAGAAGGCCAACCCCAGCCTGCCTTGTGTGAAGAGCATGGAGCACGAATGGGGCTCGGCTGGCACGCCTGAGCCACTGAACAACAAGGTGCTGGGCGCGGGGCTGAGCAGATAGAGGCTGGGCAGCACCCCTTGCACCCCCAGCCTTGTCCTCCCTCCTCCAGAGCACACCTCCTGCATGCTCCAGCCCTCCCCATCCTGTAGAGACGTCACTGCCACCACCTTCGAGGGAAACCACTATCCACACACTATGGTACTGAGTTAACATTTACACCCCAGCGCTGCCACAGTACGGCTTTGCTTCTGCCTTCAGCTTCCCGAACCAAACAGAGGACCCCTGCCCGCAAGACGCCCTGCACACCCTGGGAATGCAGATCCTACAGGATCTCCTCCCTGTTGGGCAGGAGACCTCCAGGTACTAAAGGGTGGGCTACGGGACCAAATTAGCTGGCAGTCACGTACTCCAAAATCCAGCCTCAAGCTCAGCAGATCCCTCCTCCCACAACCTGTCCCCCTGCACAGCAGCTGGTGGGAGCTCACTGGGGAGCACCATGGCCCCTCATGCAGGACACACATGCCCCAGACAGGCCCTTCTCTGCCCTGGAGCACAAGGGGCACAACCCACCTCTGGAACCACTAATGCCCCTGCTCCTGCAGCTCCCAGGGCTGGAGGGGATCCCCGGCACTGCAGGCCAGCCCTGGGTAACACTGCAATGGAGCTAGCCCGTGGTGGGCAGCAGAATGGGGTAACCACTAGAAGATGCCCCCAGGAAATACCCCCAACTACAGGGGCATGGAGCTGGGTGTCCTGCTAGGGTTCAGGGAGCTGAAGCAATCCATGTGTGCCAGGGTGGAGCCGGCCACCCTGGCAGCCTGCCCCAGCTGGTGCCATGCCTATGTTGTGCAGAACCTTGTGTAGATGTTTCTGTTCTTGCAATAAAGATATTAAACAAAGAAGAGGTCTCCAGCCTATGACTGTCATGCAGGAAGGGTTGCGTCCACCACCAGGAGTGGTGTAGGAATAAAGCTCTTGTGAAGGATGAGTTTTGCTTTTTAAGCTGTTTATTGTATTTCCATGCAAAGAGGAAAACTCTTTGAAAGATTTGTTAGAAATGGGCAGCTGGTGGTTGAGCAGGGAGACCTTCATCCCAGCTCCTGAATGTACAGCAGACATTCACTCCAGCTCCCCAGGGGTTCTAAGAATAGCATGATATCTTCCTGCCTAGAGAACAGGCAGAGAACAGCCCAGGTGCTCAGTGCTTCTCAGTTTTGGATCATCACTGTTTTGGTACCACATCCAGGACACCAGAATTTGCCGGAAGCATGTGGCCAGCCTGCCCAGACCTGTCTCCTCAGGGTGATGGTAGAGGGCGTGCTGGGCTGTGAGCTGAGACACCTCTGTTGAGGGGCAGGATGCCTGCCAGGGCAGGAGTGCAGGCTCTCACCCCACCCAGGTGGCCATCGTGCCTCACCTGGACATTAGACCTCTGCTTATGTGGTCTCTGTAGGGGCACGGCCTTCACCCAAGGCCGGTATGGGGCTTCACTGGAAGACCCCTCGTCTCCTTTACCTGGGCTGGGCCTTTCCCTCTTGGAAGCCCCTCATGGGGTGAAAACATTTTGGTTGCTGCCATTCCCTGGGAGGCAGTTTTCCTTCTGGTGACTGTAGGGACTTGCACCTTCACCCAGGCAGGAAGGGTCCAGCTCCCAGCCAAGGACTGCAGCACAGGACACCGAAGCAAGCGTGGTGCTCCTCCATGCACCGAGGGACAGACTTGCCCAGTGCCCAGCGGAGCACTGCACATGAAGCCAAGGGGACACTGGGATGTGCACCCCGCAGCATGCTGGTGACAGTCCTGCCTGCCATTACTACTGGCAGCACACACTTGTAGCATCGCAGGCCCCTACCAGCAATCCCTGCTTCAGATGGTGATGGAGTTAGTGCTGGAGAACTGAGATACGTAGGAAGCCAGGATGGGATTGGTGGGAAGGACTTTGATGGGCAAGTCCCAGCTGAAAGTGTCCACTTCCATCTGCTCCACCCCTGTCCAGGTGATGGCCTCTGACTGGCTCCCACGAACCAAGCAAGTCCCCGCTGACTCCCCAGAGGTCACGAACTCAAAGTGCAGCCTCCACTTCAGGGACACTGTGGGCAAAAAGAGGGGTCAGCAGCCAACATCACCAGGGACAGGGACAGCAGCTGTATCAGTGCTGTCTGTCCTAGCAATGGGACACACAAATAAGCCCACTCCTGCAGGCCAGCTCGCTCCCACAGGATGCAGCCCCGCTGAGCAAGGGCAGGCTGGGGACATCACAGGAGCAAGCAGGGGGGGTCTCTTCCCTGGAGGCCACTAACCAATGTTGGTGGTGAATCCCGGCGTAGAGCCAAGGGGGATGGGCAGGCTGAAGCTGCTCTGGGCCGTGTGCAGGCAGGCCTCTTGATGGCGCGCGTGCGTGCTGAAGGAGACGGGCTGTCCTCGCCGGCGCTGGAACTCCTCCTGGATGCTCTCCTCTGTCTGCAGGCTCACGGAGAACTGCAGGGCAATCGGCAGGGTGCTCGCTCTCACAACTTCACGCAGCCCTGGCACAAAGCTCTGGGGCCTCTGTTTCCCAAACGAGCTCAGAACTGGAGGGAGCCCTTCCCCACCTCACACCCCAGTGGGATCTCTGCTGGGTCCCACCAGAAATCCTCATCAGTCCAGTGCCATGCCAATCCCTTCTCCCTCTCCCCCACGCAAAACCCCTGCCTCTCCCCACAGTGACCCCGAAGTCAGCACTAACCTGCAGACATGGGATGTCTCCTTCTGAGAAGTTAAAGGTCCCAATGACATCCTCTCCAATCTTATACACAGTTTTAAAGATGCAGAAGGTCCCCACCTTCCCACGAGTGTTGCTTATGTTATACAGGTCTGTGGAGCAAGAAGAGAGAAGGTAAGGGTTTGTTACAAGACAAGGCTCAGCTCCATACAGTGTTCAGGGTTAATCACAAAGCCCAGAAGACATGACCCCACGCCTGCTGCCTGGGTGTGAAGGACAATCCCTGGAGGTGGCATTCCCTTTGGGAAACACCTGCAGTGAGCATGAGCAAACCACACACTGGCTGTGAAATGTTGGGTAGAAGGTCTCTCTGGATGAAGTAGCAAGTGCCTGAGACTCACTGGGAGGAGCCCACAGGAAACTCTGACCCTGATGGAGCTGCTCCACAGCCCCAGTCAGAACTTCGCTTTGCCAGTGAGCAGTGAGCCCTGAGCTGTGCTTCTCGCTCAGGTTACAACAGCAGGTTCAAGCAGGGGATATAACCTACGCAGGCTGCGTCGGGAGGTGGCCACCATGAGCAGTTCTGTTGCCAGGTCTGCCAGGCGAGAGTCTTTCTTCAAGCCCTCCTCCTCCTCCAGGAAGGGGTTTGAGGGCGCAACTGCCTCATCCTGTGGGAACTGGTAATCCTTGAGCCCTGGGGAGAAGGCGAGAGCATCAGCGGGGCAGGGTGCAGCCAGGACCGTGTCTGTAGGCAAGGCAGTGCATGGCCTCACCGTGCAGCACGAGGACGCGGAAGGGTACGCGCAGGAGCTTGATGGGGGAGTTGACACGCTGGCAGCCGATGGTCAGCTTGTACACATACTTCACCGACTGTCCACGGAAAGAGGGAGGGCCGTCTATGGGCAGCGTCTCACAGTACGAATCTGCAAGGAGAGTAGAAGATGGCTTTCCAAGGCCAAGAGGAAGTTCCTGGAGCTGTCACTTGCAGGGTCCCCAGGTCAGGACGAGCATCAGTGCTGAGCTAGGACAGCACCTGGTGCTTTCCACTGTCTCCTCTTTCCCACAGCAGGCCAAGCACAACCCTGGATTCCCTGCACTGGTGCGCTGCTCCTCACATCACATGCACCACCATCCAGACGTCGCTTCCAGCACATACAACCACACACAATCTCCACCTCAAAAGAATGTGAGAGATATAAAATCCAGGAACAAAAACACATGAGAGCTAAACTTACTCATCACGAGTTCAACCCGCATTTGCCTTGGTGCGCTCCCTTCGCACACCGCTTTCGTGATGCAGGCACACGCTGCGGTTTCCTCGGGGCTCTGCCTCATGCAGCAGAGAAGTGCTGATCAATACATCGTGCCTCTTTTGATATTCACTTCACACATACCCTGAGCTCAGCAACAAAAGTCAGTTTCTTCCTGTGTTTTTCTCTGAAGCACCGAGTTTAAAGGGCCAGGAAACAATTAAGAGACCTTCACAACAACCTGTGGTGTATTCCCCTCAACAGGCTGATGACTTATACCACAAAGCCTCTGACTCCAAGGCCTCTGAGATGCTATGGCCTGGCTTTACACCACATTCAGCCCTTTCCAAGAGCCCCTTGGCCACCACACAAACCCCAACGCTTCTCGACACAGCGGGAACACTTCTGCAGCTTTCCCAAACCTCATGCTGTGTAATAAGGAAGAAGCAAACAGTGAACTGTGGAAAAGTCTCCACTTCTCTAGCTTGCCCACCATAACTCAGATACGCCCTGCCAGAGGAAGGGCAGCATCCTGCTGGGAAACCACAGATCCTGTCCCATGTCTGGCACATCCTAAACACCGATGCTTAGATTAAAAGCTAGGGTTACATTTTATATATAACTTCTAGACTTAAAATAACAGGACTGGAAGGAAGAAAAAAGACCATGCTAGTGCGTAGGGTCCACAGGATGTCACACCTTAAAGCACAAGGCTGTCCCACTGCACTGGGGTGCAGATAAAGCCAAGAACCACTCTGACAGGGAGTAAAATCAAGCATTTCCAAAGAAAGAAGTACAGTGCTGCAACCCCCTGTACCAAGCTTAACAAAAGCACTCACAAAGACCTTCATGGCCAGTGAAGGATAACCCAAGCAGAGACCGCCACTATCCAAGGAGGATGAGCGGTTTGCTACCTGGCACAGGAATGCAGAGATTCAGGAAGTCCCAGCTTCCGTGTGTATCCCAGAAGGAAGCACATTCCTGGTGCTACGGATGCCTTCCTTACCCACCCACCGTACCCTCTGGCTGGGCTCCCGGCTTGTGTACAAGCTGCTTCCACTTCCTCCCTTCCCTGTGATCTACCAAATATTTAAAGGTGTTACAAAATCGGAGAGGAGGCAGAAATAGCCACAGAAATGACTTGAGGGCTTGAGAAAATGTTTTACAGTTATAAATTTGAAGAGATCACTCTGGGCAGCATGTCAAAGGTATGGGAGGTGAGTCGACTTCAACATATAGGCACGAAAACAAGGGGACAATATTGGAGAATAAGCTGGTTGGCAACTGAAAACAAGGCCTTTTATCAAAAGACAGCCTGACGCAATCTCAGCTACATGTGCCAGCTCTAATACAGTTTAATAACAGTACTTTGCTGAAGCAGAATTAAGATTTCTTCAGGATTTTCTTTTTTTTTGCCTTTCCGAACTGTCCAGCAAAACTCAAAAACTTCTGAAAAACAGGAAATGAAGAATTAAGATACACACCCACACAGCCTTAACTCTGCCTCCACGGAGCTGGCCCGAGCCCCCAGGAATGATCCGCAAGCGTGCCAGCTGCAGTCTCATGCGAGAGGAGCAGCACCACAGGCCAACAGGATCGGCCTGAGTAGCCTGGCAGAGCCAGGGCTGTGATACCAGCGTTTTGGTGCTGAAAAGCCCAGTGCCATACACAGCAGCAATGCACATGACACGTGCAATGGACATGTGCATCACACAAACAAGGGGAAAGGCTGTAACATACAGCCAAGGAACCCTGAAGCACAGAAGTGTTTCTGTCCTTCCTATGGAGCTGCATCCAAGCTCTAGGCAGATGCAGGCTGCTTGTGCCAGTGTTAAGTCAGTGGCAGGGTGGACACGCACACACAACACTAGGTAGGACAAACTATCATTAGCTTAGCTGGGGGCAGGACAGCTCCTGCCTGCAAAGCCAGTGCACAGGAGAACTCCCTCAACCCATCCTACCCACCCGGACATGGGGTTGTAGTCTCTGATCTGCTCCCTCAGAGCCTGCTGAGCCTGCCTGAGAAGTGCCGGGAAAAAGGGCTTTCTCCTTCTCCTGAGGAATGGATGCTCCAGCCCCAAACCTGCCTGCAGCAAGAAGTGCAGGAGGATCCAGTTGAGCCTCAGGCAAGATGAAATTTCTGCCTCCTCCTCCTACCTGGCACGGCCACTTCCAGAAAGCACAGGGGACCGCAGCTCCACAGTGTCAGGGCCAGCTCCTTTCCCTTGTATGCAGTTAAGTAAATAACTACATGTACTCACACAAAAGGCTTTGAAGTTTAGGAGACAGCCTCAGACAGCACTGCCTGACCCCACTGACCACCTTGCCAAGCCAGGTTGGTTTTATCCTCTCCACCTCTCCCTCCAGTCAGGCCTCTCTGAACCTAGAAAGGTACCCAACTTCAAAACCAGCATGCTGCAGCCCGCAGCTCCTTGGCCTCTCTCGCAGCTCTGCTCTCACCTCCCCAGAGCTCAGTGCTCCAGCGGAGCCCCCTCCACCACGGGCACTGCCTCTCTGCTCCCTTTGCTCTGTGACTGGAGAGGTCTCCGCCAACCACTCCCGGCAAGTCCCTAGGACAACCCGAAGGAGCTCTCCATGCACAACCTGCAGTGCCTACCATAACACGCTGCTGGAACACAAAGGAGATTTGACATGAACAGACAGGCTGGGTCACACAGCCATTGACCAAGAGACAGCAGCACATACATATATTTTCACAGCTGTTTACTCAGGTAGAAGAAGCTGCGTGGAACAACAAAAATGAGTTGCTGTGAACTCCTCATGAAAAGGATGACAATTATCTAAACAGCAAAAAAAGGGAAAGTAGTGATGAAGGAGATTTTAAAGGAGACCCGCTGGAAGGACACTGAGGGCTCTGGAGAAGCAGAGAGCCTTAAGCAGAGAAGATGAAAGGTGCTCACTTTTACATAAGGAAAACTAGAACAGGTAGAAGACTTCAGTCTCCAGGACAGCCACAACCTGAAGAGGAAGCTTGGAGCTTCTGAGGATGCCAGTCTACTGGCTGTCACGCTCCAGTGTGACTGAAGAAATAAAGGCAGGGAAACACAGGTGTGTGTAACACACACAATGTGGACAGTGCAGTAGTTCCTCAGCACTCATGCTCCCACCAAAGCACCACACCTCCCACAAGGACAAGGCTCTCCTGCTTGCAGCACTCAAGGCTGCAAAGCCAGCTTAGAGAGTGGGGCTCCCTGGAGGCAAGCTCTCTAAGGGGAAGAAGAGACAGGACTCACAGGACTTTGACTCCCCAGGATCCAGTCGCAAGTCACAGAAGAGAATCTTTGGTGGAGTGGACAGGATACACTGACCCCGCTCTCCTGGAAGAGAAGAAGAACCACATGAATGCTGCCCAGTCTAGGACCATGCCCAGGCCAGCTGGGCCTTGTCTTCATGGGGAGGATAATGGAATGAAAACATCTCATGCCCCAGTCAGATCAGGAGACATTCCCAGAACAGATGGACAGACAACCCTCATATTTCAATCCAAGCCAGTGCCACTCTGATCTTGAATTAACAAGGGTTTGCAGTAACCAGGGAGTTACACAAAGACAGCAACACAGACTTCACACTGACTTCTGTGCCTGCTGCCCTCAAGACAGATGTTATAGTCTGCTTAATTCCTGCTCACTGTGCTCTCATTGTCCCAAACCCAGGTTATAGGAGTAGCACTCACCTCTGTTGGGGACGAAGACTGTCTCGTTCTCTGCCTGCACGTCGTGCTTGCTGCCATCAGAGGGAGGGAGTGCTACCCGGTTCTCGCTGGCGTGAAACTGGCAGTGGATCTGGGCACTGGCCCACGCCAGCATCTCACTGAGAGCAAAAAAGAGCAACATTCATGTCCACACTTCAAACTTGGATTACAGCAAGCATGAACTGGGAGAAGAGCAGCTCTTGCTGCTCAGCTCCGTGCAGGACTACTCATCTGGAAGGAAGAGGGGCTCGCTTCGCTGTCACTGAAGCCACTCTCACAGTCCCCCTCCAGACATGCCTTCGGAGAAAGTTTGAGCTGCGGCGCTGACCTGATGCCATTTTCACCCCAGCTGCTGACAGCTGTTTCACCTAAGGCCTGGCTCTGTGGCCCAAGGGCACTTGCTTACCACCACTACTGCAGTCTGAGCCACAGCATCTTGGGCACAGCACAGACACAGAACGAGGAAACACCTCTACCCTGAGAAGCCCTCTGTACGAACACACGCAGGCAGCAAGCAGTGCAGGTCAGGAGCCACCCCTTCCGTGGGTACAGAAACAAGGTGGCCTGTGCAGAAGCTCACAGAGATCTTCCAGCAAACACACCTGAGGTCATGTCTCATGATCTGGTTCAAAGCCTTACTCACTTGGTTGTCTGTTTCACAGCTTGGGACTGGCCACAGGCTGTACTCTTGAGAGGCCACCTCTACTTGCTGTGCATGGGCCAGGCCTGGCAGAGGACTTTCAGCCATGAAGAGCTAAATCCCAAGCCAGAACAGGCATGCAGAGCAGTACTCTGAGGTGTCTCCAGTAATGATGCAAGCATCAGGGAAGTGGGCAAATTCTAAAGCAAGAAATACCTGCAACCTGGCAGGCAGGTCACAGACGTGCCCCCTTCCCAAAGCACAGTCCTCCTCAAGAACATCAGCTTCTAGTTGTGTCAGACCAAAGAAGGATGCTTCTGGATCCTTCATAAGGCCCTGTTTTCTCTTCCTGATGCAAGGGATTTGCTGATGGCCACAGGGAAGGCAAACGTGTCACTTTGCCCCCTCACTGTACAGCCACAATGCACCCAGCACGAAAAACAGACTTGTGATTTGTATTCTGCTACAACCTCAGCCATTCCACAGGGCACTTCCCATGGTACTACGACACCTTTCAGTGTCCAAAACATTCATCTGTTTTTATTTCAATAGCAGCCTCATTAATTTAGCCAGCATATGGTTCCTCTGGTGTTTTCTAACATCACGATCTGATTAGTAAGCACAGCCACTGGAGTTTTAGGTGGCACAGGGATTTTTTGTGGATATCTCTCGATGTGACACATCAGAGCAGCTAAACATCTAGACAAACCAGAGAAAAAGGCGTGCTGCATTCGTTTCAGCTGACTAACAATGTGCTATTTGATCTTTTGTATGTGCTGGCTGCCTTTACTCAAACATGTGCCGGTGACTCTACCGAGTTACCTGCAACTTGAATTCTGTATTTTCAGAAGCACCAGCGTGGCTTTTCCACATGGGCTGGCCCATGGTTTTCTGCTGTCAGGTATCTCCTGTACGGAAACAGAGAAATGCTCTTGCTTGAGAGGCAATGTTTACTAATTTTATATAAGCTTAGTATGATCACAGTACCTTCAAATGCTGTATGTTTCACCTTGTTTTTATTTTCTCCCCCCCCAACTATTGCCTAGCAATATGCCACTAGTTTTCATTTTTAACCAGATGCCCAAACAAAATCTGTGTGTGCCTTCCTACTGGCAGACCTGGCTCGTCCAGCCTGTAGGGTGCAGAAGGATCCTATGCTGGTGCCAAGGTTGCTTTCCTCCTCTCTCACCTCTCTCTGTAACTCCTGTAGCCCACATGGGCCACAGTCCATGCAGCCTTTGGGCAGAAGAGCTTTGCTTCTTGTATGGTCTGTAAACCACAATCAAATTCACCTTCTGCTATTTGCTGACTGTCCTTCAGTTCTGTCTCTATGCTTGAAATGTGTGTCTCGCCATTTCTCAGCCCGGGACACAGGTTTTGCCAGCCCTGAGAGTTCCTGGTCCCTGACAGGACTATCTGCTTATTGCAGTGACTGTGCTTAGATCTGGCTCCTGCCTTTATGCAACCCAGAGCTTCAATTTCCAAACCACAATCTATCTGGTATTGCCACTTGTGTGGCTTAGACAGGTCTTGTCAGTTTGGCACCTGCTTTTTTATTTTAAAAACTTTCAAAACTTTCCTTTTCCCAAGAGGCAGTTTTCTATGGACCACGACACACCTGAAGCTTGCATAACAGTGCTGTGAACCTCCAAAACTGCTCTGCCTGGTACCCTTGAAATGCCACACATTTCAGGACTGGGAAAAGCACTACTGTCACTGCACAAGACAAAACTCAGGAAAGCCAGATGCTTACACCACAGCTGAATCTGAAAGCTGAACTCAACACGCAAGAGGAACCAGGAAAGTTAAGGAGGGCAATAAACAAAGAAGCCCTTCAATGGGAAGACTGCTTTGCTGCTGCTGAGACCGGAAGCACTGGAAGTGGGTCCACCTAAACTACCATGTGTGAAATGCGTACTGGTGATGAACAGATGCTGAACCAGACAGAGCTGGAAATGGACACTTCTCAAGAAGGGCTCAAGATGAGAAAGAACCCTTCACACCCTGGAGAATCAGACAAGGCCACACAGTCAGCAGACATGGAAGCTCTGGGTGACTACTTAGGATGTGGAGTCACCCCCTGTGAGCCAGTATAGGAAGCTCCCATCTTCTCATGTTTCCTCAGCTCCTATTTTGGGCACACTAGTGATAAGGGGAGATGCAATGCTCAAAGGCTGGGCCACAGAAAATGCTGCCATAGGATGCCTCTTTCTGACTTTAGGCAGTGCTTGCCCCTCTGCCTGTTAGCTCTGGAGGCATGAATCATGTGGATATGTCAGCTCACTGCTGGACACAGACAGCTCCTTCCATACAATGTAGGAAATAATGACGCTGTCTGGATGTTGCCTGGTGAGACTGTCACTCTGGTGTTACTAGATATCCTGCTTTGGCAGCCAGTTTGGCTTCATTTTCTGCCAGCAACCTTGTTGCTGAGGGCTTTACCTGAGAGACAGCTAAGAACACCTCTAACTACATACTTCTTTTCTCTTCTCTTCTGTTTCTTGGGGGCAGAAAACTAGAATAATTACCTCAGTTTCAGCCCTGAAATAGCAATGGCGCAAAGTACCTTGAGCAGGAAAGTCACCAGTGACTGAGCTGGCACCAATGCCCCACAACCCAGCCATGACTACATCTGGCTGCTCAGGAAGGAGGGAGGGAGGGCTGCTCTCTCTGGAGCAACCCAGACACCTCTGCCACTTTGAGACTTCATGTACAGAAGGGCCTAGTGGCACAGGCTACCGTACCTGCTGGCAGAGGTGGACGAGGCTGACAATGGGTTGGTGAAAGTGATCACACACTCCAGGACCTCCCCTGCCAGGAAGACGGGCCCGCGGCCCAGCTTGGCCAACACCTCGATCATGTTGTGGACAGTCCTGCTATACGTCACCTGCAAAAAAAACAACCCATCAGTGGGCACGGAGAGAGGGCTGGGTGCTGTAACAGGGCAGCGGAGTGGCAACGGCCAGGTCAGGAGGTGAGGGGCAGCCCCAGCTCTAGACACAGCACACCGGCATGGAGATGGGTCAGGGACAGCCCCGGCCTTGCACACCCACCCACCCACCCGAGGTGGGGGGGAGGTAGAGAGAGCCCCACGCCCATCCCCACCGACCCACAGCACTGGCCATACACACACGTACCGCCCCGCCTCGCCAGCCCCACACAGACCGAGGGGAGGTCGGGACATACTGGGGGGGGGAGCTGAGGGACGGCCCTGCTACTCCCAGCCCGCGGTCTGAGGGGCGGCCACAAGCGCAAACGCACGCACCTAAACACCCACCACTGGGCACAGGGGCACACGGCCGCACAGCCCTCGCAGCCCAGGCCCCAGGCCGCCCCGGCCCCACTCACCGCTCCGCACAGGCCCCGCACCACCCCGGGCCCGGCTTTTCCCTCAGACGATCGGCAGCGATCCCGACCTGCTCGGCGGGGTTCGGGGACCGACAGGCAATGCTCGGGCGGCGCTCGGAAACTCTCGGGATCTGCTCGGCAACGCTCGGGCACCGCTCGGGAACTCTCGGGACCTCCTCGGCAACTCTCGGGAACTCTCGGGACTTCCTCGTCAGCGCTCGGACGCCGCTCGGGAGCTCTCGGGAACTGCTCGGCTCCACTCGATCACCGCTCGGGAATTCTCGGATTCCGCTCGGGAACTCCCGGTACCTCCT
>JANVCC010009967.1:0-24981 GCA_025345505.1 Todiramphus chloris collaris | reverse complement strand
GCGCGGTGAAGAGGGCGCGCGCGGGGCGGGGGCAGGCGATGGCGACGGCGGCGGCAGCGGAGGAGGAGGCGGCGGCGGGGCCGCTAGTGCGGCAGTACGAGGGGGCGGCGCGGGGCCGCGGCGTGCCGGCGGCCGGATGGCGCGTCTGCCTGGCGCACCGCTTCGAGGAGCCACGGCAGCCCTACGGCGCCGGCGACGTGCCGCTCCGCGACGTCCTGCGGCACATCGGCCTCGGCTTGAGGTACGGTTCCGGGGGAAACGGGCACCGGGAGGGACGGGGTCGGGGAAGGAACAGGTGATTTTTCCGGGGGTAGAGCCTGGGAGTACCGCGCTGCGCTCCAGCCCCTCGGTGCGGTGGGCGGCTCGTCCCGGGGAGGCACCGGCAGTGCCCCGGTACATGGGAGAGCAGAATACGACAAATCAAGGAAGGCCCCGGGATGGAGGGATCCGCTCTTCTCCCGTCCTGAGCTACCGGCACCCAGCGCCTGCTCGACGCCAGCACTGGGAGCGCTGGTGCAGACTGGCCGGAGCTGGATTTGGGACAGCACCCAACGCTCGGGCTCCCCAAAAGGGAGCAGGAGCTGTGAAGGCTTGGGACATCGCTTCAGGGGGTGAGGGGGAGAAGGATCCCCATCTTCCACCCCTGGGGCTCGCCGCTGGTGCCCATCACCGCCACATCTTCCCTGGCCGGTGTCAGGTGCTAAGCCCCTTGCGTAAGGCACCTCTCTCGGCAGATGGAGATTAAACTCGGGGTTAGTCGGGTGTATTTTTCAATGCCGTGCACTATAATAGCAGCCTTGGCAATGGAGACTTCTCCTGACTTTGCATTAGAGTGAGCTGGAAGTGACCAGCAAAAACGCACGTAGGAAATAGCAATGTTATTTTAACCTTTAGAACTGCTGCCTGGGTGCGTGCCGTGTTTGTCTCCTCATCAGGTGGAAGGTTGAAACCGATGACGGTGTGATTTATTTCCTTGTGCTTGCTTTGTTTTACCTCCTGCCTCCATTTTCTGAGCTTTCTTTCCTGCTCGATGTCCTTGGAGGTTGCTGCTTGCAAAGCTGGTTCCTGCAAAGCCTGATGAAGGGGCAGATAGGGGACCACTTTGAGGTGCACAGCATGCTGGTCTGACCTGAGACATCCTGGTGCAAGCCTGGCCATCAGGGAAGGGAGAACGTGGGTCATGAACAGGAGATAAAAGGCTGCTGGAAAAGCTGCCGCGGCAGGTTGGGAATGAGCTGAGCATGTGGGAAAACATGAAGTTCTGGTGGGGTGAGCAGGGAGGAGAGGTGATTGCCTCCATGCCAGCTTGGGGAGGCCAGTCCTGCCCTGTTCTCACGGGGGCCTCAGAATGGAAATGACTTGTATCAGCCTTAGAAAAAGGTTTTAAGGTTCAAAAGCAAGAAGCTAAAAGCCAGACTACTTCCTCTTCCCTTGAACCAATATAGGAGGTAATTTGGTTGTCATCTCAAAATACTAGTGCAGGGCAAAGCTTCCTTGAAAGGAGACTCCAGCCTAGAGAGCAGAGGAGAGGGAGGGCCAGAACGGTGAGAAATACCTGTGTGGGTTTGAATTAAAACCTGAGAGCAGCGGTGTTGGCTGACGAAGGGCAGCTAATATAGGGATATAAGGATGTGTGAAAACCTGTGTTCTCCTGACATGGATGGGCACCCATACATCTGTGTGGTGAAGGCAGCCAACTGGTGGAAACCTGGGTGCTGTCCTGCAAGAGGATCTTGGAGCTTGGTCCTTTGGCATGGCACCTGAATCTGAACTTCTGCAGCCCTGCAGGTTGGTGTGCCCTCTCCCAAATGGCCAGTGATGAGGAGCACCCTTCTCTGAGGGGCATCTGTGACAGTGGTGCCCTCAAAATCTGGCATACTTGGTGCATCAAGTGCAAAGTCACCTGGTGTGGGTGCTTGTACTTCCTGGGATGGCTTGGAGCACCTTGGTGTTTCTGTGTGTCTTTGGCTGAGGAAGTCTAGGGCCTGAAGAGGAGCCACTACATCCTGGGCTGATGTGGTGTCATGCCAAGTTAAACCTCTGGCTGATGGGTATCCTCTTCTGCAGCCCCAGCCCCTACTGCAGGTGGCATGGCCATGGGTGTTGACAGCCCTGGGGTGGGATTTTTGTTAATCAAGGCTCATTGGGGTAAATTCTTTGTGGGGACACCCACAACTACAAATCTGGAAAGAAAAGGTCATGTGAACATTTAGGCTGCGGCAGGTGCTGGGGCTGGCAGGGCAGGAGGAGAGGTGCAGGCAGGTTTCTACAAATTTGGCTGTTGTATCCTGGCAGGGGGTCACAGCACAGATCCAGAACATCTGGGTGATGTCTGGGCAGGTTTTAATTCCGCTGCCAACTTGAAAGGAAAGAAATGACTTTTGGTCCTGGCGGGGCTTTTAGTGCTGCAGAACATGAAGACTTTCTCCTGGTTATTCTGTAGCCCTGGCAGAGCGGTTAATAGCCAGCATTTGGGCATCAACCACCTTCTCCTCTTGGCTTGCATGATTTTGAGGGAAGCTGTCAGGGAAGAGTTTGCTGTTCAAGTGGCAAAACAGCTCAGGCAGTGGCTGGCTCTAAATGTCAAACTTTTCCCACTGCACGCTCCTGGAAAAAATGCTTTCTGAAATCACTCTGCCACCCCCTCTCCCAAGGAGCCAGGTTGCCCTGCCAGGCAGCAGCCTCTCTTCCTGGACACCTTCTTTCCCATCCCCAGAAACCTGCTGGGGAAGAACATTGGTAAGTTTCCAGGCCCTGGGTTTAAAGAAGAGGAAAAAAAAAAAAAAAAAAATCATTTCCTTGAGAGAGAGAGAGCACGCTGCCAAAACTTTGCCTTGGCAGCGTAAAGCTGGGGCTGTCTCAGCTGGGAGAAGAGCAGCTGCAGCAGATGTTGCCTGAAGATAGTGGCAGGCTCTGATTCAGGGCGGTTGTGCAGGACAGGCTGGTTCTCGTGGCGCTCTGGACCTCTGCAGGCAAAATGTCCTTTAACAGTCAAACATGAAGGTGACTCTGTAGGAATGGAGAGCGGGCTGCAGTCGGGTCCTGTGGTACTGCAACTTGGAAAATGTCACCCTGAGAGGGATTTGGGGACCTTAGATGTTGGTGAATAAAAGTGAACATCCAGTGGCCATGCAGCCAAAAAGGCATGCATTTTTGTTGGGGAGAAGTGTGTAAGAGCAGGGTGTGTCATGGAAGAGCATCTTCCGCTTGCCTCTGGGGGTACATGTCCTAGGGGTTAGCACTTATCCATTGCCTGTTGCCTGGGCTGTGCATCCTGTGAGCCACTGGAGTAGGACAGGCTTTGTGGTCCCGGCTGGAGTGGCTTTCTCCTCTTGGCAGTATGGCATCAGTGCCTGCAGGTAGCTCAGGGACATTGCCCACCATGGGGTCTCCCATGCCCTCACCACACACCTGGCATCCAGGGCTGTGGAGCCCCTGGTTGAGTCTTGCCTGCCTGTTCTCTAGGGGAAGTTCAGCATCTTCTGGTCTGGTAGCTGGTTTCTGCGTGTTAATTGTCTCCATAGGAAAGATTTAACTTGGGGCGGTTCATTAGGAAAAGCCAGTCCTTTACAAGCGCCAACTTGGAGCCCAGCCCTGCTTTTCTTGCCCAGAGTGCTGCCGGCACACCCAGGTGCAGGTGTGCCCCTGCCTGTGTGTCTCTCAATTCCCAGGCCTTTGGGTGAGAAATTACCTGACAGGCAGTGCCTGGCTGTGCAGCTGGTGTGCGAGCGGAGGTGAGTCCCTGATATCCTGCCAGCTGCAGACATCTAAGCATCAGCTCCTCGAGGGCAAGGCTGCCCTGTGCCATCTGCCCCCAGGGACACGGCACTAGGAATCTGGCAGGACTTCGTGTTACAGTGGGGATTTGGAGATGGAAGAGCAAGGCTCACGTTCCTGGAGCAGCGTGTGGCTTCTCTGGGCTTGTGCCTCTGCTCCCACACCTTCCTTGGCAGGACATGCTCTAGAAGGCATGGAGGAGGTGATGGCAGTGGTCCTTGTTTGCATTCCCACTTCTTCACAGGCATCTTGAAAAGCCTTCTGCCCCTGCACAAGCTGGGAGCCCTTTTCTCAGGTGTTGGAACACTCTGTTTTCATGCTGTTCCCTGTCAGGCAGCCCTGAGCTGCCTGGGCAATGCCTGCTTGTGTCTGCTGACCAACACAGGCTGTAGGTAGATGGCAGGGGCAACCACTTCACACACCCTTCCTGGGACACAGGTTCCTTCTCTTCAAGGGGGGCAGCTGCAATGTGTGCTGGTCACCTTCTGCCCAGTGACACTGAAGGGACAGTTATGCCTACTCCCATCTTCTTTCATACCTCTTTCCCTTGCAGATACTTCAGATGGTGGTACAAGAAGACCCGCATAGAGAAGAAATCTGCCTTCATTGACCTCTTGTGTGCTGTTCCTCTGCAGCAGATCTATGGTAAGCCCCAAGTTTGGGCACTGGGGTGCCCAATGTGCTGGGTGGGCAGGGATTCATATGGGGCCATTGAGGTACTAGAGTGGGTGTGTGGGTCAAGGAGCTTCTGGGTTGCAGGCAGAGCTGAGGGGCCCCTGGAACTGCATGGGGGAATTCTTGAGCCAAATCCCACAATGGGGAGGAACAGGAGAGCTAATTTCTGGTGTTTTTCCCAGGGTGCCCGCTGGGCGGGATCGGGGGAGGCACCATCACCCGTGGCTGGCGGGGTGAGTTTTGCCGCTGGCAGCTGAACCCTGGCATTTATCACTATGAAACGGTCATCGCTGACCAGGTAGGTTTGGCCAGGGGTGTGAGCAGCATTGCACCAGCCTGGATAATTGAGGCATCTGCTCTTGGGCTCATCTGATCCCCTCCATGTGCTTTTCTTCTCACCAGTTCACGGTGTGCCTGCGTTGCAAGGGGCAGACGGTTTACCAGCAGGTCTTGTCTGTGGAGAGACCCAGCACACTGCAGGGCTGGAACTGGGGCTACTGTGGCCACTATGCCTTTTACCATGCCCTGTACCCCCGTGCCTGGATGGTCTATGAGCTCCCAGGGCAAAATGTGGTGCTGACTTGCCGCCAGGTCTCTCCTGTCATCCCCCATGACTATAAGGTAAGAAGGTGATAGCTCCATGCTGGTTGCAGCCTGTCCCATGGGAGCACTAGGCCACTCTGTGCTGCAGCAACACTGCTTATCTGGAGCAGGTTGTCAGAGATATGGTAGAGCTGCCTGCATGGGAGTGGGAAAGGATTTGCACAGCAGAGATAAGGCTGGACTATGTGATGCTCGATGTGTCCCGTTTTGGTAGCAGAGGCTTGGAGCTGGTGCGTTTTTGACCCTGATCATTGCCTGTGCTTCCAGGGATGCTGCAATAGAGGAGTTCCTTGTCCCTCCTGCCCAACTCAGCATGTCTGGGAGAGGGGAACAATGTCACCAGGATTCCATGTGGCAAGCCATGGGAGGACAAAACAGTGTGGGAGCAGTGGGGAACTAGTAAGGGCTCTCAACCTGCTGCCCAGGGTATGCTGGGGACAAAATAATGCAGTCAGTGTTGCAGAGATGACCCAGATCCCCGTCAGGTAGTAGCTGCCAACAGGAAAACGTCAGGGAAACACATTAATGGAATAAAAGGGTGTTTGCCTGGAAAGATGATATGGCCACTGGCCCAGCTGAGGTGCCTCTACATGAATGCACAAAGCATTGGCAACAAACAAGAGGAGTTGGAAGCCACCATACTACCAGAAGAATATGACATAGTGGCCATTACTGAAACATGGTGGGGTGAATCCTATGACTGGAGTGTAGCTATTGATGGGTACAAGCTATTCAGAAGGGACAGAAGAGGAAAGAAGGGTGAGGAAGTTGCCCTGTATGTTAAGAAGTGGATTGAATGTGAAGAGATGTTCCTAAAGAATGGCCATGAGCAAGTTGAAAGCTTATGGATAGCAATTAGAAATCAAGGCAACAAGGGGAACCTTGTGGTTGGAGTCTACTACAGGCTACCCGATCAAGAGGAAGCTCTCCATGAAGCATTCTTACTCCAACTACAGGAAGCATCATGTTCACAGGCTTGTCCTGCTGGGAGACATTTGCTGGAAAAGTAATACAGCAAGCAGTAGGAAATCCAGGAGACTCCCGGAGTGCCTTTGCAACAAGTTCCTGAGGCAGGAAGTAGACACCCTTACCAGAAGGGAAGCAACACTTGATCTGGTGATTAACAATGTAAATGAGCTCATCAGGGATCTCAAGACTGGAGGCAGCCTGGATGGCAGTGACCATGCACTGGTAGAATTCATGGTACTAAGGGCCAGAACTCAGTCAGAAAGCACAGTCAGGACCTTGAACTTCATAAAAGCAAAATTCCAGCTCTTCAAGGAGTTGGTCAATAGGATATCCTGGCAAACAGTCCTCAGAGACAAGGGAGCAGAACAGAGCTGACAGATTTTTAAGGACACTCTTCATAGATTGCAAGAGATCTTGATCCCCAGGTTAAGAAATTGAGCAAGGAAGGGAAGAGACTAGTGTGTCTGAGCCATGACTTACTGGTTAAACTGAAAAACAAGAAGATCCATAGGCAGTGGAAACCCTGGGAAGAGTATAGGGATGCTTCCTGATTGTGTAGGGATGAGGTCAGGAGGGACAAGGCACTGTTGGAACTGAACTTGGCAAGGGATGTAAAGAATTACAAGAAGGGATTCTACAGTATGTCAATGAAAAAAGGAAATCAAAGGAAACATACCCCCCCTGAAGAGTAGAAATGGTGGGCTAGTAATAACGGACGAGGAGAAGGCTGAGGTTCTTAACAATTTTTTTTCCTCAGTCTTCACTGTCAACCTCTCTCCCAGCACCTCCCACATTAAACCGCAAGGTGCAGACCAGGGTGGTGAAGTCCCTCCCACTGTATATGAATATCAGGTTCGTGACCACCTGAGGAACCTGAACATGCATTAGTCCATGGGGCCTGATGAGATTCATCCCAGAGTCCTGAACGAATTGGCTGGTGTAGTAGTCAAGCCACTTGCCATACTATTTGAAAAGCCTATAGTCCCCAGGTGAAGTCCCTGGGGACTGGAAGCAGGGACACATTACACCCGTTTTGAAAAAGGGTGGAGAGGAGGACCCTGAAAACTGTCTCCCTGTCAGCCTCACCTCTGTGCCTGGGAAGATGATGGAGCAGATTCTCCTAGAGAATCTAACAAGGCAAATAGAGGAGAGTGGGGTGATGAAAGACAGCCAACATGACTTCATCAAGGGCAGGTCCTGCCTGACTAATCTAGTGGCTTTCTATGATAAGGTGACTACCTCCGTGGACAAGCGATGACCTATAGATGTCATCTGTCTGGATTTCTGCAAGGCTTTTGATGTGGTCCCCCATGACATCCTACTCACCGAGCTGGAGAGATACGGGCTTGGTGGGTGGGCGTTTCAGTGGAGAAGGAATTGGCTGGATGGGCGCATGCAGGGGGTGGTGGTCAGTGGCTGCGTGTGCAGCTGGAGAGCAGTGCCAAGTGGTGTGCGTCCCTCAGGGATGCACTGGGACCTGTGCTGTTTAATATTTCCACCAGTGATAGCGACAGCGGGATCCAGTGTACCAACAGCAGTTTCTTAGATGACAGCCAGCTGAGCAGTGCTATCGAGAGGCTGGAGGGATGGGATGTCATCCAGAGGGACCCGGATTAGCTGGAGAGGTGGGCCTGGGTGAACCTCATGAGGTTTGACAAGGCTAAATGCAGGGTTCTGCCCCTGGGTCGGAACAACCCTCACCATCACTGCAGGCTGGGAGACGAGGTGCTGGAAAGGAGCACTGCGGTAAAGGTCTTGGGGGTGTTGGTGGGTGGGAAGCTGGATGTGAGCCAACAGTGCGCACTTGCAGCCCCGAAGGCCGGTTGCATCCTGGGCCGCATCAAGAGAAGCGTGGCCAGCAGATGGAGGGAGGTGATTCTGCCCCTCTGCTCTGCTCTGGTGAGACCTCCCCTGTAGGGAGTACTGTGTCCAGCTCTGGAGCCCCCAACACAGGAAAGACATGGACCTGATGGAGTGGGTCACAAAGATGCTCAGAGGGCTGGAACACCTCTCCTACGAGGACAGGCTGAGGGAGCTGGGGTTGTTCAGCCTGGAGAAGAGAAGGCTCTGGGGAGAGTTCCTAGCGACCTTCCAGTACCTGAAGGGGGCCTACAGGAAGGCTGGAGAGGGGCTGTTTACGAGGGCCTGGAGTGAAAGGGTGAGGGGTAACGGGTTTAAACTAGAGAAGAGTAGATTTAGATTGGCTGTCAGGAAGAAGCTCTTTACGTTGAGGGTGGTAGAGCAGTGGAATAGGCTCCCCAGGAAGCTGGCTGAGGCCCCATCCCGGGAGGTGCTCAAGATGAGGCTGGACAAGGCTCTGAGCAGCCTGGTCTAGTTGAGGGTATCCCTGCTCACTGCAGCGGGGCTGGACTAGGTGACCTTCGGAGGTCCCTTCCACCCCTAACTATTTTATGATTCTATGAACTCAGCATGTCCTGAAGACAACCAGTCTTGCCACCTTGTTAATGTTCTTTCCCAGACTGGTCTATCTGTCCTAACGTCCTGTCCCTAGTGCCATCTGCCATGTTTGTATCGGTGAGACCCTGGAAGTCTTTGTTCCTTCTGGGGCAGTTGATGCCAGAAGTGTTGTCCCTTTTTCCTTGTGCTTAGCTCCGGCAGCTGCTCTTACCCTCTCTGACCTGTGCTTTGACTCTCTGTACTGCTTGTTCCCTGCCTTTGGTTTTGTCCTGTGACCATCCAAGCTCCTGTCCACCTGGAATTGCAGGTCCAGAGCTGTGGCCTTACTGTATGAAGGATGCAGTGCTAGCAATTTCGGAAGCCCTCAGCTTGTACTTCTGGGTTGGTTTGTCAACAGGGTGTTCCTGAGAATGTTTTAGCTGGCTCTTTCCTGCTCTCCTCAAGGGAAGAGCTGCTTATTACCTGGGCTATCCCAGCTGGGCTTTCCCAACAAGTCTCTGCTCAGCAGTGCTCCCAGGCTGGAGGAACCCCCGCAGCAATGCGGAAGCTCGAGGGATGCCTCTCCACTCCTGCACACTGCTCCTGCTCGCTCCCAGCCCCGGGCGAGGGCGGAAGGCTGTGCTGCTGACATGCCTGACCTTCCTCTTACCCCAGCGAAACACGTGAGCCTGTATCAACCTGTTGAGCACATGGGTGGTGAGACACCCGACTGAGCCTTAAATCATAGAATCATTATGGTTGGAAAGGACCTCCAGGGTCATCAAGTCCAACCTTTGTCCTAGCATTTCTCTGACCACTACACCATATCCTCAAGCTCCACATCTAATCGTTCTTTGAACGCCTACAGGGATGGTGACTCCACCACCTCCCTGGGCAGCCTGTTCCAGTGCCTAACCACTCTCTCAGTGAATAATTTCCTTCTAATATCTAATCTAAACCCTCTGATGCAACTTGAGCCCATTCCCCCTTGTCCTATCATTACTAATTTGAGAGAAGAGACCAACACCAGCCTCTCTACAACCTCCTTTTAGGTAGCTGTAGAGGGCAATAAGGTCTCCTCTCAGCCTCCTCTTCTCCAGACTAAACAAACCCAGTTCCCTCAGCTGCTCTTCACAGGGCAGGCTTTCCAGCCCTCTCACCAGCTTTGTTGCCCTTCTCTGCACTCACTCCAGCACCTTGATGTCCCTCCTGTGCTGTGGTGACAGTGCTTTCCATCTGTGTATTGCCCAGTGTGGGGTTTGCTGCCCCAAGGCTTGTGATCTGAATTTTCTATTGCCTGCCCCCCAAATTCCTCTGCCCTTGCTGCTGTTTCCTAGTTTGGCAACAGGCTTTGAGACCGGGTTGTTCTTGGTTCTCTTTCTCCTGCTGCATCCCATGTGGTCCCCTCAACAGCGGGAGAAGTGATGGTCCAACAGCTAACCATGGACCACCAGGCCTGTATGCATCACTGTCTGTCTCTGCCAGGACTCCAGCCTGCCAGTGGGAGTGTTCATCTGGGAGGTGGAGAATGGGAGAGATGAGGACGTGGATGTCTCCATCATGTTCAGCCTGCAGAATGGCACGGGAAAGAAGGAGGACAGGAGCGGAGGGCACTGGAACGAACCCTTTGCCTTCGAGAATGAGGGCAAACGGGTTGCTGGAGTCCTGCTGCACCACTGCACACGTGTGAACCCCTTCACCCTTGCAATCTCTGCCCGAGAAAAGGTAAAGAGCTGGCATCGGTGGTGTGGCTTCTGCTGGGGTGTGTTGTACAGTCCTGCTGAATGTGAGGGGCCTGCTTCCAGGCAGCTGGTAAAAGATGGGGGTGTGACGGGTTGGGGTTGGCACTGAGCCTCAGCACTTGCCTGACTGCTGGAGCAAAAATGAGGACATGACTTCCCCAAGGGCACCCTCTTTGAGTGTCGGTGCCAGCAGCAAAGCTATGGGTGAAGCTTGCAGGACAACAGGTTTGGAGTTAGCATTGCTGGGAAGCACACAGGAAGTGAGTGTGGGGTCCTAGAATTGTTGGGGGGCAGGGAATGGGCCTGCATCTGCCCCTCAAAAGTACCAGGCTCTGATGATTCTTTTCCCTTCCCCAGGATGACACAGTAGTCACCCACCTCACGGCATTCAATCCTGTGGGAACGGGTAGAGAAGTGTGGCAGGACCTTCTGCAGGATGGCAGGCTGGATTCCCCCACTGGTGAGTCTCTCCATCCTCCACGGTTTGCGTGGAGCAGAGCACGGGTGGTCACACAGGTTGCAGGATACAGGGCACCCTCCAACAGTGGATTTTTATTCCTCTGGCCACCTTGTTGCCATCTCAGAAAGTTCTCAGTGATGCTGTGGCTGATTCACAGCTTTAAGCTGTATCCAGATTTCCCATTGCTTTTCACTCTGTCCTTGTGTTTCTCCAAAAATGCAGCACTTTGGGGATGTTCTGAACTACATTAATTGCATGTACTATTATCCTGTTAGTCTGTGTAGGGTTACACACTTGAGTTGGGTTTTCTGCTAGGTGGCCAGGGTGATGCCCAGCCACCTTCCCCAAGTTCCCATGGCCAGATCAGTGAGCTGGGGCTTGTCAAATTAGTTCTAGTGGGCATTTAGCACTTCTTGGGGTTTGCTGCCATCTCTTCCTACCGTATTGGTCCCCTGAAAGTATCTGGTATTCTCTGGATACTTCTGCATCATCCTCAGTCGTCTGCTCACTCCTTTGGCAGAAGCCTTGAAGCGGAGTAACATCTTCCAGCCCTTACTGATAACTTCTTATTGTGATAAAAGGTGACCATTTGCCTGATGTCTCAGCCAGCTTTTGAACAAGGATCATGCTGATGAACTAGTGATGCTAGGCCCTGGGCCTTTGCAAGCTTTCTGATGCTTAAATTTTGTAAATGAAGTGTTTCCATAAATATTTCTGGAAAACTAGGTTTTCTGCCTAGGTGTCCTTGGAGCTCTCCAGGCAATTGGGATGTGGTTTTCCTTTGTGCATGCCAGACATTATCATAATCAGAATCTGTGCTTCTGGTAAAATTGTTGCTTTAATGAGTTTACCTGGTGCACATGTCAGAACCAGCATATAATTATCCAGTCACCTCAGGGCTTTTCTTAAATATGGGCACAGTTCAAGCACCTTGCAAAAAAACTGGAAATGGTGACTGTCACTAGAAAGTCACAGTGTCTAGAGTGCAGCACAGTTACAAAGTCATGGGCTATTCTGTCCCTTCCACGCGTGCCTGGTGGCTTTTCCTACCTCATTTGTTCCTCTGTTTTGATGACTTACTTTTTTAACACCTCCGCCCTTGGCAGGTATTTTTTCCTGCTTACAAAAAGCACGTGCAGTAATGTCATCCCTTAAAGTCCTGGGGATGTGCCCTCCAGGTTGCACAGGAGGTGGGTCATGCCTGAACAGTCTTGTTCCCCTTGGGGTGCATGGGAGCATTAGTCACCCCCCACCAAAGAACTTCCTTGGTCACTTGTGAATACCTTTTTTCCCCTGGCAGGTAAAAGCAGCCCGACGGAGAAGGGGGAAGTGACGGCAGCAGCGGTGTGTGCCAGCTGTAGGGTGCCTGCCCGGGGGCACAGGACACTGGAGCTGGCCCTGGCTTGGGACATGCCCCGTGTTCACTTTGGCTCCAAGGAGAAGCTGCACCTCAGGTGGGTGGGTTGTCTCCAGTAGGACTCAGCTTATATCCCTGAAGCCCCCTTCTCCTTGTCTCTGGGCTTGAGTATCACCAGGGGAGCTTTGTGCCACCCACTTCCTGTGGCTGTGTGGCCATGTGAGCTCATGGAGGGGGCCATCTCCCCAGCCACTGCTCATCAGTGCTCCTGCACGAGTAGTCGTGCTGTTCTGGTGTTCACTGTAATCCAGCCCCTCTCCTGTGGCCACATGGGCTTCCCAGCCCAAGGCCACGGCGTGCTCACCAAACCCTCACTTGGCAGGCGGTACACCCGGTTTTTTGGCAGCGGAGGCGATGCTGCTCCTGCCCTGTCGCATCATGCCCTGACACACTACAAGGAGTGGGAGAGGAAGATTGAAATGTGGCAGAAGCCAGTCCTGGAGAATAGGTAGGGTAGATGGGAACACCTTCCCTGTGGTCTCCTGGGACTGATCAGACAGGAGCATCACCACCTCAGCTGCTGTGGTTGAGTGTCCCTCTTGCTCACAGCCAGCTGCCTTCCTGGTACAAGTCGGCCCTCTTCAATGAGCTGTACTTCATGACGGATGGGGGGACCATCTGGGTGGAGCTGCCCCCAGACTGCTGTGCTGAGGACCTGCAGGGGCCGTCGGGGGCTGGCCTCTCCCACCTCCTCCCTGTCCTGCGGGAGTACGGAAGGTTTGCTTATTTGGAAGGTAACTTGCAGGGATGTGATGGATGGTCCCAACTCAACCCCTCCCTGTTGCTGTCACCAGGTGGTTTTAACCTGCAGTGGGGATGCTTTTCACACCCTGATGGGTAGGGAGCAGTGCTGTTCCCAGCAAACACCCTTGCAGGACCAAGTCCTGTAGTGTGTGTTACAAGATCTTCTCCAGACCCGTGGGTGCTATATGTAGAGAATAAAATCCACTTCTAATGGGAGGCCCTGCCTGTGCCACAGAAGAAACCACCCTTCTGGGCTGTGTGGGAAGGAGGACCTGCCCTTTCTTTCCCTTCCCTGTAGCAAGTCTCCCATCCCTCACTGTCTCTCTGGTCCTTCCAGGCCAGGAGTACCGGATGTATAACACCTACGATGTCCACTTCTATGCCTCTTTTGCTCTCATCATGCTGTGGCCTAAGCTGCAGATCAGCCTGCAGTATGACATCGGTGAGTGACCCAGGAGACCGTAGTTTCATGCCTGCTGGTATCTTTTCCTAGGGAAGATGCAGAGGATTTGGGACAGCATCTGCCGTAGAAATCAATGCTGTGGAGACAGTATCCTCCTTCAGTTCCGCTGCTGGGCCCAGGACTTGCAAATCACCAACACTGCTACCTCTCAGCACCTCTCTGCCCAGCACTGGGTTGCCTTCTTGCTGCACTGGGTGTGCGTGGCTGGCTCTGCATGCCCTGGAGGAGTCCATGGTCTTAGCAGCTTTCTCTGTGCCCCTTGCAGAGGACAAACATGGTCCTGTTTGCAGACCCTGATGCTTTGAGTAGGCTTTAAGGCTGCTTGGTGGCTACCTGGCCAGTGCTGGAGCACAGTCCTTTACTGGTCTGTGGGAGGGCTAAGTTCACTGGGGATTCCCTCCCAGTGCTACTACCACCTTGCTTAACATGTTGGTGACAGTTGCATGTCTCATGCTGAGAAGAGGCTGGAGGCAGCCTGGTGTTCCCTCAGCCCTTTGCAAAGGGCTGTGGTCTTGCAGCCAGAGCACCAAAGGGCAGCCTGGTGTGCTGGTGGTGCCAGTGGCCCTGCCTGTGCTTGGAGCTTGCTGCAGCGGTGCCTGCTGCCATTCCCTTATCTCTTGCTCCATCTCCTCTCCAGCTGTCACAGTGGTGAGTGAGGACATCCAGCCCCGGCAGTACTTGATGTGTGGTCAGACGGCCCAGGTGAAGCTGAAGAACGTGGTGCCACATGATATTGGGGACCCAGGTGAGGGGTCTGGTCACGCCTGCTGTGGGGCAGAGGGGTGCAGGGCTCCCATGCAGCTTTCTCAGGGCAGTTAAGTCCCAACCCATGGGAAGGAGGTTTGGTGCCTGGAACACACTGTTTGTTTTGTGGGAATGAAAAGCTTGTGTGGATTGGTGGGGAGATGAAGACCATATCTCATGAAGCTTGTCCAGGGGAGACAGAGGGAAGCTGATCAGCTGTGGGAAGCTGCTCTCACTAGAGATGGCACAGGGTGAAACCTGTTCTTTTGGTGCTGTTTAATCACAGCACCCTTGGGACCTTGCTGCTGGGTAGGAGAGGAGGTGTTTGTTGCTCGCTGTCCTGCTGCATGTACTCTGTCTGTGCTTAGGTGACGAGCCGTGGCAGCGTGTCAATGCCTACCTCATGCATGACACAGCCGACTGGAAGGACCTCAACCTGAAGTTTGTGCTGCAGGTGTACCGTGACTACTGCCTGACACACGATGGCCTGTACTTGCGGGACATGTGGCCAGTCTGTCAGGTACTGGGAGGAGTGCAGACCACGGGGCAAGCCCCATGACCACTTCCCCTGGGGGCTGTGCACCATCCTGAGAGGATGGATGCTGCCAAGCAGAACAGGAGGGGCTGCCAGGATGCTGGGGCTGTGTGAGCATCTCCTTCCTCCTCCGCAGGCTGTGATGGAGTCAGAGCTGAAGTTTGACACGGATAACGACGGGCTCATTGAAAACGGTGGCTTTGCTGACCAGACATATGATGCATGGGTGGTGAATGGAGCCAGGTGAGCAAGAGAGGCAGGTGGAGGTTGGAGATGGACATTGGGTGGGGAGGTAGCTCAGAGCTGGGACCATGGTCCCCCTCAGGTGTGGGAGCTCTGTGCAACCCATGGGGCATCCGGCGTCGCTGATGCTTCTCTCCTTTGGCTGTGGCAGTGCCTACTGCGGCGGGCTGTGGCTGGCAGCCGTCTGCATGATGTGCAAGATGGCCGAGGTGCTTGGGGACGCTGGCATCCAGCAGAAATACACGGACATCCTGAGCAAGGGCAAGGAAGCATTTGAGAGGATGCTCTGGAACGGTGGGTCCTTGCTGGTGGAGAACCACACTCGCTCGTCTGGCTGCTCATCCCTTGGGAAGGGGGTGGCTCCTCCCTGGGTGACAGAGCCTTGCAGGGGACAGGGAAGGAGGGGAGATGCCATCTGTCCAAGCAGAGGGCGAGGAGAGGGAACAGAAGGGGTGTGACTGTCTGGGAAAAGGAGGAGACAGGAGCTTCTGGAGAAAGCTGTGGTACTCCTGCCTTGCAGGGAGACGTGTAGGGATACATGAGCCAGGGGCCTAAACTATCAATTTTAAGCCATCTTCTGCCTCTGCAGGAAAATACTACAACTATGACAGCAGTGGGAGCGAGACCTCCAGCAGCATCATGTCAGACCAGTGTGCTGGGCAGTGGTTTCTCGGGGCTTGTGGCCTGGACCAAGAGGAGTTTGAGGTAGGAGAAGGGGCGGCCTGGTGTGGACAGGGGGAAGACGGGACCTGCAGCAGGGCTGGCATGTGGTGTGGGTTGTGTGTTAGGGCCTGGTGTGAGGGGCTCCATCCTTCTCCCCCAGAGCGGTGTGTGCTCGGGTGGCAGCTTCTGGATGCACATTGGTGCAACCTGCCTTAGACCAACCCCGGCTCCCGGAGAGGCCATGCAGCAGGGATGTGTAACTGCAGCCCGCCCTGGCACTCTGGGGGTGGTCCCACTGGGTTTGCTCTCAGCAAGCTGATAGTTGTGGAAAAATGGGAGAAAAAAGTGCCTGGCACCTGAAACTTCCACATGTTACTTGCTGCCCAGTTCACAGTCCTAAATGAGTATCTGAGGGCACTAAGGCCTGTTTGGGGCCCTGAAGTCTGTTGCTGTTCAGTTGCACGAGCAGAACTAGCTGAATGCTGCTCTTGCCTGATGGGGTGGTAAGAGCAGCTGCTGGTGGAGCAGTACCTGGAACAGAGCTGGGAAGTGGAGACCCACCATATGGGTTGGTCGTGACCCATAGGCAGGTGTCAGACCAGAGCTCTCTGTCCCTGGCAGGATCTGGCCCAGACCTCGTGCAGGAATCCCCCCAAATCCCTTCTGGGGGAAACAGTAAACCTGGCGCGGTCCAGAAATCTCGCTTGCCTTTCCATAGCCCCAGAACTTTGTGTCTGCAGGTGGCACTCTTCTCTGCTGCCTGGTTTGCTTTGAGCTCAGCGGTGATGTGGCTGGTGAACTTCCCTCTTCTGTCACTATGACCACAGAGGTTTTTTTCCATGTATTTTGATCCCTTGCCTGTCTGGCAGCACTCCTGTTGGTAGCCTCATTACCGTGCTCCTGCTGCCTGCACAGCTCAGCAATGAAGTACAGAGTAAGACAAGGCTGTGGCCCCAGTCCTGAAGCAACTGTGCCCCAAAGCCTTCTGCTAGAGACGGCTGCTTCACACCACTCCTCTGCTGACTCCTGCTCCCCAACAGCACTTGGGTTTATCTCCAGAGCCACACTGCAGAAAATTACTTGTGTCGGATGCTTGGCTTCAGTGTAGATAAAAGGGATCTGCTGCCTTTGAGTATTCCAGAGCTGAGTGTCTGGACTGCCCAGTATCCTTTGGCAAGGTGCTGCCTGATGTCATCACACCTTCTGCTTACCCTGGCTCTGGAGGCACCAGCCTGGCCAGAAAGGTCTGGCAGGTCCCTGGGCTGTGCTGATGAGCTGGGAGCTCCTGGCTCCTTCCCTTGCTTGCAAGTAGATGTCTCATCTGCTCCGTGATGTGGCTGCTGGTCTTGGCTGCCCTGCAAAGTTCTAGTTACAGGTTTCTTACCGTTAGATGGGCGTGGGATGGGGAGGAGCCAGACCCCCATTGCAACATCACTGAGTCTTCTTGAGCTTTGCTTGTCCCACTGAGGCAGTGACTCTGCGCCCTGACACTTCCTGGTTTTGTTGCCAGTAATGAAAGCACTGCAGAAGCTTTATTTATATCCAGCTGTGTGCAGAGGCTCTTCGTCGCAATGCAGTCCTCTCTGCCTTGCTGCCCCACTGATTTTTCCTTGGGTGGAAGGTGTTTTCTTGCTGAGGTGGGCTCAGTGGGGTTGTTTTTTTCAATTTGGTGACACTTTTTATGAGGAGTTTTGAGGTTTTGGTTTTGTTTTTTTCATCTTTGTGAAGAGGTTACTCAGCATGTGCTTCAGTCCATTCTCGTAACTGTTTTGAACTCTTGACCTTAGTTTGTTGAACAATTTCCGGTTTTTCCCTCATCAGAGGGGGAAGCTTTTACTTCCTCCTGATAATCATCTGAGGTGTCTGTTTATCCAGCGAGCCCTAGTGACCTCTCACTTGGGATAAAAGTTTCCAATCCCTCCTACGAGACACAGAGAACAATCAGGCACCCTGTGCACCTGTCTGACCTCCCTGTACCCTGGCTGCCCCTTCTCTCACCTCAATCTCCCCTTGGTCCAGGACACAATCTCTTGCATCACCACCCAATTACAAAACTGGAAGCATTAAAGCCCTTTTGAAATCCCTCAAAACTAAAGCCCAGGGTTTATTTTTCTCCTGAGATGAAACTGAATAATTTTAATTTTATTTTTTTTTAAATTCCCTTTCATTCCCTGCCCTAAGTCCCCCACCCCCACCATCTCCCCCCAGGATTCCCAGCAATTGCCCAAACAAATCTACTGGTGTCCACAACACTCACTTTGCAGCTGCAAGATGTGTTCTGATGGCATCAGACTGGCTTGGCCACAATCTTTCCCTTTGACAGGAAGACACCTCCAGCCTCCCTGGTCCCAGACCGTCCTTCAGCCAGTGCCCTATCTCTTGTGGGCATTGCGGTGGCCTCTTGTAGCTGGTGCAGATGGGCTGAGAGAACAGGACAGTGGTCTTACCAGGAGAAAGTCTGGGCCTCAAATAGTCATCAGCCTGACACGTGATCAGTGGTGACCATAACTCAAGATGAAAATGGTAGAGTCATAGAATTGTTTAGGTTGGAAAAGACCTTTAAGATCATTGAGTCCAACTGGTAACCCACCATTGACAATTCCACCACTAAACCACGTCCTTCAGCACCACATCTACACACCTTTTCAATACCTCCAGGGATGGTGACTCCACCATTGTCCTGGGCAGCCTGTTCCAGGTCTTGACAACACTTTTGGGAAGAAATTTTTCCTACTGTCCAACCTAATCCCCCCCTGGTACAACCTGAGGCCATTTCCCCTTGTCCTGTTGCTTGTTACATGGGAAAAGAAGCTGCACCTGGCTACAACCTCCTTTTGGCTTGTTGTAAACCCCAGGTTCCTCAGCCACTCCCCAGAAGACTTGAGCTCTAGACATTTCACCAGTTTCATTGCCTTTGGACGAGCTGCAGCACCTCGGTTTCTTTCTTGTAGTGAGGGACCCAAAACTGAACATAATATTTGAGGAGCATCCTCACCAGTGCCAAGTACAGGTGGACAATCACTGCCCTAGTCCTGCTGCCCACACTATTTCTGGTACAAGCCAGGTTGCTGGTGGCCTTTCTGGCCACCCGGGCACATGCTAGCTCACATTCAATTGGCTGTCAGTCAGCACCCCTAGGTCCTTTTCTGCTGGAGAGCTTTCCAGGCACTCTTCTCCAAGCCCTGCAGGGGGTCATTGTGACCTAGAAGGGCCCATGAGGATGGTGTGGTTGGCCAGGTGCCCAGAGCAAAGAGCCAGGAGATGTGGGAGCTTTGGCCAGTGACCGAAGGTGAGAGGCTGTTCATGGGGACGCACTGGTTGCATGAACTCTCAGCCTCCCCAGCAGGAAGCTGGAATGAAGTTCAGCATTTCTTCTGTTGAGTGACTGCTTTTTGGTGTGGTTTGGGGCTTTTTTTCCTTCTTTTTATGCAATCTTCATATGGAAAGAGGCTTTTTAACTTCTCCTGTTACTTTCCTGGGGTGGTTATTTACCCAGCAAGCAATGCTGACATCTTTCTCATGGAAAGCTTAACCTGCTTCTTGGAGACCCAGCCTGGGGGGTCTGCATGAGCCCTGAGCCCAAGGCCTCTCTCTCCACACAGGTCTTCCCCAAGAGTCATGTTGTCAGTGCACTCAGGACCATCTTTGAGAAGAACGTCATGAGCTTTGCTGGTGGCACCATGGGAGCGGTGAACGGCATGAGACCTGACGGGGTGCCCGACACCTCCAGTGTGCAGTCCAACGAGGTGTGGATCGGCGTGGTCTACGCCTTGGCTGCCACCATGATCCAGGAGGTGAGTGGTGACGCTGCGCCCCGCAGCACGTGGCCTCTCCTTGCGCTGTGTGGATGTGATGATTGTCGTCTTCCCTCTGCTGCAGGGGCTGGTGGAGGAAGGCTTTCGTACAGCGGAGGGCTGCTACCGGACAGTTTGGGAGCGGCTGGGCATGGCGTTCCAGACACCGGAGGCCTATCGGGAGAAGAAGGTGTACCGCTCGCTGGCTTACATGCGGCCCCTCAGCATCTGGAGCGTGCAGCTGGCCCTGGAGCGCAGAGCTGGCCGGGCACCAGCACCCGCGCAGCCCTCCCAGGTCCCCATCCACCCTTGAGGATGGTGCCACTGAGCAAGGCCATGGGTGCTGGTGCCACTGAGCAAGGCCATGGGTGCACCGGGGGCTGGGGGTCCTCAGCTGGTGGGGAGGGACCCTTCCATCCTCCTCTTCAATAATACTCACATTGCTGTTCTTCCCTACCTCCACCACATCCCCACCACCTCAGGGACCTTCCAGCCCCTGATGCTGAGCATGAGAGGGGACCAGAGGTGCAGGTGATGCCTCCTCGAGAGGAGAGGGGAGGGATAAGGGGGTGCTGCTGGAGCCTGTGCCTCCCCTTCCCCGTCGCTCAGGGCCCTGACAGCCCAGGGGACTGTCAGCGAACTGTGTGGGTGTACGTGTGTGTGAGGACACAGGACTGGTGCTCACAGGCACATGGATGCTGTAGTTGTCGGTCCGTTGTGGGTGACACTGCAAACAGGGAGTGGCTCTGCCCCAGGGCACCAGCCCCAGGAGAGCCAGTGGCAGATACAATCCCAGGGGAGCCCCAGCTCCCTGGCCGGTGACAATCGGAGCCCAAGCAGCAGGTCCTGACCTGGTACCTTGGCACCCCTCCCTGCTGGCGCCGGGGGTGGGCAGCGGAGCACGTTTTAGAGGATGAATCATTTATGTTCTTAATAAATTTGTCCAGCGGTCTCTCCTTCCTGCGAGTCATCTTTGCCATGGGTGCAAGCTAGAGGAGGGAGCCTCTGTTGCTCCCCCTTTTCTTCCTGGCTTGGGAGAGACCGAGACACTTGGGGCTGTTCAGCCTGGGAAAGAGAAGCCTGCGGGACACCTTATTGCAGCCTTAAACAGGGCTTGTAAGATAGGTGAGGGCAACCCTTTTAGCATGGTCTGTAGTGATAGGACAAGGGGTAATGGTCTTAAGAGAAGGTGGATTTGGAACACATATAAGAAAGTTGTTTTTACAATGAGGGTGGTGAGACACTGGCCTAAGTTGCCCAGAGAGGTGGTCGATACCCTATCTCTGGAAACGTTCCAGGTCAGGTTGGATGGAGTTCTGAGCAACCTGCTTCAGTTGCAGATGTCCCTGCTCCCTGCAGAGGGATTGGACTAGATGATCTTTAAAGGTCCCTTCCAACCCCAACCATTCCCTGAATCTGTGGAGGGCAGGGGATGATCCCTAATTTTTGGGTGTCTCTTGAGGGGTTTGGCTAATGGGAGGAAGGTATGGCCCTCCCCTTGCCAGATGTGGTAGCAGGTGAGACCTGCCCCTTGTACTCACCTCCCTTCTCAGTGAGGCAGGGAAAGGCAGGGAGCCTAGAATCCTCCTGAAAATGTCTCTGTCCCCTGGGCTGGCCCTTGATCAAATCCTGACCTCTCCTTCCTGGGCTGGCACCTTGCTTCCTTTTCCTCCTTCCGCTGCCAGTGCAGCATTTGAAGGCTGCACCTGCCTTGTTTGGGGGGGTTGGCTACAAGCCCTTTCTGCCCACTTGAGAACTTTTTGCTCTAAAGCCCTCCCTTAATCCTCAAGCCCTGTCAGGGGCTTGCTGTGACTGTTTCCCCCCAGCCCTTGCTACCCTGGGAGCTGGGGCAGGCAGGACATCTTTGGGGTGGCCCACTGCTGCCAGTTGGTGATAAATGGCCTTTCCTTCACTCCCTGGGGAAACATTCTGCATCTGCCAGGGCAGAGGAATGATGTTATCTGGGAAGGGCATGTTGTCCTGGATGAGGCTCCCCATGACTAACTGGAGTCATCCTCCCATGGTAGAGCCACAGATGATGGAAAAAGACCGAGACCCTCTCCCTTAGGGTCACCCTGGCAAGGCTGGAGGGGTGCGGGGAGACCCACCAGGACACTGGTGCATCTCACCTGGGATGCCTGCTTCCATTTGTCTTGGGGTGGCAGCCACCAGGGCTGGAGATGTCCTGGAGCAGGTGCCAAAGCCAGCACAGCTTCTGACTTGGCTGCATTTTGTTGCTGTGACCCATCCACATTGCTCCTTAAGCTCAGACTCCCGCAGACTTTCTTTCCACACTTGGGTCATACAGTCTGTATCAAGGGCTACTTCTGCCTTTCCTCTTCTTCTGACTGGATCACCTCAATAAAATTTGTATCTGATGGGCTCAGTTCTCAGCAGCTTCTGCATGGGCACAGCTGTGGGCTGGGAGGACAATCTTTGGTTGCAAGTGACATTTTCTCTAGTGTTTGCCTGCACCACTATTATTCAAGGCTGACTCAATCCCAGCTTGAGCAGCAAGTTGAATTATTCCTTAACACTTTCTTCTTACTACTCATTAACCCTTTCTTGACCCCTGACATACACGGGTTCAAACCACAGCCCTGCTGACTTTGCACTTCTTCAGCACTTCTTGCTCTGCCCTTCATCCCCACCTGCTCGCTCCCCCTCCCCGCTCCCTGCTGTGCCGGGGCTCAGACACAGCCCTGGCAATGATTGCCAGCCCCGAGACGCTTCGCTGTGTGCCCCGGGGAGGATGCAAACCCTGTGAAGATACCACAGCTCATGGCTTGTTTTACTTTTGACTGGCCCGAGTCTCATGAAGAAATCAACCTTCTTGAGCACTGAGCTGATCCCTGCACCTACAAGATACGCTTCTGGGACAGGGGTTGTTGCACAGAAGGAAAACCAAGAGCTAATGGGCAGAAAGCACCAGTATGGTTTGTGTGATGCTAAAATAAACCTCTGGCTCTAAATGAGCTGTGGGTTGCCATCAGCATTTGTACCAGCATGGAGACCTTGTACTACCCATCCGTGTGCCCACCATGGCTGTGGGGTCCCTGTGGGAGCTCCCTGAACCACGGTGATGGCAAGGGGGTGCTGGTGAGGTGGTGATGGGAAGGGAGTGATGTCTGCCCCTCCCTTCTCCTGCAGCCCTCCCAGACCTACTGTGTTCATTACCACAAACCTCGGCCAGGATCCCGGCAGCACCTGCCTGCCCACAAAAGAGCCAAAGCAAACAGCAGCTGCCTGTGGAAGCCCAACTTGTGGTGCAGTTCCAAGACAAAAGGCAGCAAACACTGGGGCAGGAGTCTCCCGCGGGCAGCCACCTCCCTGGCCAGGCAGCTCCCTCGGGCAGGGCTGCGAGAGGGCTCTGGGGCTCCTGCAGAGACGAGCGGGGGGTTGATATGACAGCAGCAGAAATGCAGCGCTCCTCAGCCTAGGGAGCCACGAATCAGAGAAACTGGGGCTCAAATGTGAGATGAAAGGGAAAGCAAAATTTGTGGAGTATTTCTGAGAAGCCGCAAGGAGTTGCCTTGTCTCCCTTTCAAGAAAAGGAGCGTTGTCTGGTGAACAGGGCTCCACCAACTCTTGCTCTGATGACCACCAGCTCTAATTAGAACACACACATGTCTTAGGAGATTGCTTCGAAACTCATTGAGGAATGGTTAAGAAAATCTGGTGTGAACTGAATCACCTCAACCTCCCCGTTCAGGAATAACTGTAACATAAAGGGGAGCTATATAAATATGTACTTAAAGTTTTAAGAATTGCTGCATCAGTACAGTATTTGTCAGCAGCAAAATATGTCACCCAAGGTATTCAGGGAATGTTTGTTTTTCATATACAAAGTAATTTCCTTCCAACAAAAGCCACTTTCTAAAATCAGCAGCAAACCTTCATGTCAGCCCCGGGGCCAGCTGCTCTGCAGCCTGACCTGCGGCTGCTTCAGTACCTGGGGCAGGGGGACAAAGCAAATCCCTGGAAGGAGCCTGGCTGTGTGGCTTTGTGTGAGGATGCCTGTTGAGAAGGAGTTGGGTGAGCCCCTGTGCTGCGGCCAGTCCCGAGGTGTCTTGGGCTGAAGGCTCCTTAGCACCCCTGTGCTCCCCAGGCACGGCAATTGGGTGACAAATGCATGGCAGAAGGGACAACAGCCCCTGAGAGGTGTTTTCTCTGGCTGAGCATCCACCCTGGCAGTCACAGACCTTCAGGAGCAAGGGACTTCCCCAGGCCGGTAAGTCTGGGAAGTGCAAATTTGGAAATACCCAGATTGCACAATGCCCTGGCCGGAGCTGCCACCCACAGCCTGGCAGCAATAAAAGGTGAGGGAGCAGGCGCCTGGGCAGAGCCCTGTGAGAAGCACATCCCCAGGCCAGCTGTCTGCAGGCTGCAGAGATGGTGCATGTGACGCCCTTCCTCCTGGTGCTCAGCCTGGCCCTGGTGGCTCCCACTCTCTCGGCCAGAAAGGTAACGGCAGGGCTGGGATGCACGGGGCAGGGTGGGCAGGGGGCTGCGGCTGCTGGGGGTGCCTGCTCCTGCTGCCCTGCCCACAGCCGGGCTGTGCTGCGGCACCAGCACTGAGTCCCCTCCTCTCCAGTGTGTGCTGACCGGAAAATGGACCAACGACCTGGGCTCCAACATGACCATCGGGGCTGTGAATGGAAAAGGTGACTTTGCTGGCTCCTACCACACAGCTGTGACAGCCACCACAAACGAGATCCGGCTGTCGCCACTGCAGGGATCCCAGCACCGTATCAACCAGAAGGACCAGCCCACTTTTGGCTTCACTGTCAACTGGAGTTTTTCAGGTGCTTTTCCTTCCCCAGCCTTTCTGCAGTGTCCCCAGACCTCCCTTGGCTTCCCTGTGATGTCCCTGTGCCTTTGCTGCCCCACCTTGTAGTCTTCTTGATCATCCCCTGCCTTCCTCTTTGATGTCCCGAATGATCCCCCGCCTCTGCAGTGTCCACAGACCTCCCCTGACCTTCCTGTGGAGCTCTGAATGCTCACCCATCCTTGATCCCGGAGCTCCTCGGCCCGTGTCACCTCCCAGTCCCAGGGTGCAGATTACGCGCTGGCGGCTGAAGCCGCTGTCTGCCCAATTCCATGGGAGACCTCAAGCCCTCCGAGACCTCCTGCCTGCTTTCCCCATCACCGTCGTCCCTGAGGGCAGGGACAGCCCGGCTCGACTGTCCCCCGTGCTGGGGCAGGCTGCAGGGGCACGGCTCGGCACTGACACGTCAGCCTGGACACGCTGCCATCCACCTCCTGCTCCATCCCCACAGACGCCGTCACCGTTTTCACGGGCCAGTGCTTCGTGGACGAGAACGGCAGGGAAGTTTTGAGGACCATGTGGCTCCTGCGGTCACGCGTGGACAACATCAAGGACGACTGGAAAGCCACCAGGTGAGCCCCCTGTCCCTCCCCGCACAGCCCAGGGGGCTCGTGGCGCTCCCAGCGCGGGTGCCCAGCGCCCGGCAGAGCTGCGGGCAGAGAGGGGTGCCCGGGATGGGCTGCCCGGGCACGGCCTCCCGGGGGGTGCTGCCAGGGTGTCGGTGCTGCTGGGGGAGCCAGGGCTGGCCGGGCACTCGGCACCGGGAGCGTGCCCGCTCCCCGTACAAAGCTGCGGTTCCCGCCCGTCCATCCCCTCTTCCGTGTCCCCGCAGGGTCGGCATCAACATCTTCACCCGCCTGCGAACGCGGAAGGAGGGAAGGTGGCAGCCCGAGGGGTCTGGTGCCGGCGGCAGCGTCGGGGGGGGGG
>JANVCC010009951.1:0-24762 GCA_025345505.1 Todiramphus chloris collaris | reverse complement strand
CTTTTGCTATTTAATCACATTCTCCTTGCTGAAAGAAGAGATACCCTAATTACCTGGGTGACTTCAGCTCACTTCTACAGCTGATTTGTCTAACTTAGGTGGAGTATCTGAGTAACTTTCAGAGTATTAATCCACTTTTTATGCAAAGGTGCTTCCCTTTCCTGCACTTTCTTAAATAGAGAGTAGTTAAGAGGCAGAGTAGTTAGTGACAAACCTGGATTTTTTATTTCCTGCCTCGTTCAAATCCTTGTCCACAGCATTTCCAGCTGGCCTAGTTTGAGGCCTTCACCATAATACAATGCGACAACTGGCAGTCGGAGCTCAGCATGTCCTGCAGAAGCCTGTGCCACCACTGGGCTATGAGACAGCAATCAGAAACAAGCATCTTTCTATGAGATTATTTTTTTCTGGAAAGAATCACAGAATCACAGAGTGTTAGGGGTTGAAAGGGACCTTGGAGATCTTTGAGTTCAACCCCCCTGCCAGGGCAGGATCATATAAGCTACCCTACAACCTAATCTACCCCACAACCTAATCTAACCTAACACAGGTCACTCAGGAACACATCCAGGCGAGTTTTGAAAATGTCCAGAGAAGGAGACTCCACAACCTCTCTGGGCAGCCTGTTCCAGTGCTCTGTGACCCTTAGTGTAAAGAAGTTCCTCCTCATGTTAAGGTGGAACCTCTTGTGCTCCAGCTTATATCCATTCCCCCTAGTCCTATCACAAGGCACAAATGAGAAGAGGCTGTCCCTTTCCTCTTGACACTTAGCCCTCATATATTTATAAACTTTTATCAAATCCCCTCTCAATCTTCTCTTTTCCAGACTAAAGAGCCCCAGGTGTCTCAGCCTCTCCTCATAAGGCCTGTGCTCCAGTCCCTTAATCATCCTTGTAGCCCTCCGTTGGACTCTCTCAAGCAGATCCCTGTCTCTCTTGAACTGGGGAGCCCAGAACTGGACACAATACTCCAGGTAAGGTCTCACCAGTGCAGAGTAGAGGGGGAGGATAACCTCCTTTGATCTGCTGGACACGCTCCTCTTGATACACCCTAGGATACCATTGGCCCTCTTGGCCACAAGGGCACATTGCTGCTCCATGGAGAACTTGTTGTCCACCAGGACTCCCAAGTCTTTCTCCACAAGACTGCTCTCCAGCAGATCACCTCCCAGTCTGCACTGGTGTAATTTATTATTCTTACCTAGATGCAGGACTCTACATTTATCTTTGTTAAACCTCATTTGGTTCTGCCCTGCCCCGTTCTCCAACCTGTCCAAGTCTCACTGGATGGCTGCACAGCTTTCAGGTGTATCTGCCGATCCTCCCAGTTTTGTGTCATCAGCAAACCTGCTGAGCAGACACTCTGTCCTGTCATCAATGTCATTGATAAAGATGTTGAACAGGACTGGACCCAGCACTGATCCCTGGCGGACTCCACTGGTTACAGCTCTCCAGCTTCATTTGGTACTATTGACCACTCTCTGGACCCTATTGTCCAACCAGTTACTAATCCATCTTACTACTTGCTCTTCTATCCCATACTTCCCAAGCTTCTCCACAAGGATGTTATGGGAGACTGTGTCAAAAGCCTTGCTAAGGTCAAGATAGACTATACCCACTGGTCTCCCTGCATCTAGCCATCTAGTTACAATATCATAGAAGGCTATTAGATTAGTCAAGCATGACTTCCCCTTGGTAAATCCATGTTGACTACTTCTGAAAACCTTCTTATCTTCCATGTGCCTAGAGATAAACTCTAGAATGAGCCTCTCCATTATCTTTCCAGGGATAAGAAATAAATGTCTGAGTTAGAACTTACTTTCTTTCTAATTAAAAAAAAATAATAAACCAACAAAAGACACAAACACACAAAGAAAAAAAAAAGCCAACAAAAACCCAACCCAACCCAAACCAAAACACACACAGACAAAAAGATAAAAATAAAACAAAATGACATCAGGTAAAGTCATTTCCAAGGCAAAAACAACAGCCTGTATTTTTAATGACTGACAATTTATTTGGACAGACTCTGGGTAACTTGCTCTGTATATGAAGTTAGACACAGCAGCTGTGGATTATTGACTCCAGCTCCATTGTCCTTTGTCAATATTTGTACCTTTTATCTCTCTAGAAAATTGATAGGAAAAAAATTTAGTCTCCTGGTTGCTTTAAATTTTAGGAGACTCTGGGACACTAAAAACCAGTCAGTTAGGCTCTCGTTCTGGTCCTGTTCAAATACATTGCCATCTTTCTCCTTTAACTTCTTGGGAAGCCCAGAACAGGGTGTATTGGTCTTCTTTATCTTAATTTACTTCTTAGTTCCACAGAGAAATATCAGAAACATTAAGTAATTGACTAGGATTGACAACAATGGTGACAGAGAGTTCATTCAAATAGAAAAAGGTGACCAGAATTTTACTATTATTTTTACTATCTGAAGTTGCTTAAAATTGCAATGGCAACCCCATTCATCTAACAGGGAACGGTTCATGCTCCACAGAGCCTGTGTGGTTGGACAGAATGCACTGGAAATAATGGGTTACTTTACTGTATTAGTAACCAGCAAACACACTCCCAATTCCCACAGCAGCAGTGCAGAAAGGAAGGAAGGAAGGAACATAACTGTTAAAGTAAATTAACCTTTTAATCTTGAATACACTTGCTGACAATTTTGTTATATGTACACTGTAATTATTGCACAGCAAGGAGTTGTTCACTCAGGTGGAATAATGGACAAGGATGAGTAGGGTTTTAATGTTTCTTCCCTACTCCTCTCACAGACTTCCTGCACGTTTCTTGCCCTCCTCCTCTAAAAGGTTCTCATGAATGTGCATGTCTTCGGGTCCTGGAAACTCTGATTGGAACGTTCAGCATTGCAGACACCATTGTCCTTTTTTGATGCTCCTGACAGGCATAGGATTTAACATGCACATGGCATAACTCTACACAGAGTATGGCAACAAATGCTTAGGTCACAGTCAGCTCACAGTTAAAGAAGCCTCTGCATACAGTAATATGCACATATATGCAAGATTTTTCTCTGATTTTGAAGATGGTGGGAGCTATGTTTCCAAATATGACTTTTGGCCTTGATCCCTCTGGAGTCAGACTCCAGAGCTCCCAGGACACCTGATCTTAATTTCGAAGAATCCATCCACTGCAGGGATCTACCCTGTACTTGTTGCTCACAGAAGTATAGAAGACATTGGAGCAGCGTTTCTGAGGCAGAGCGCCCCAGGATCCCACTTTCCAGTCTGTCAGACTAGGATGACCTGAAGGTTCCCAGAGTGACAGTCAGACTCAGGTTTCCTCATCCTTTACTGCAGAGCTGGGGTTTTGAAAATCTCATGACCCTCAGTTCTTGCTGGAATAGTCTTTTTGTTTCAAAAGGAGGGTATGGAAAAAATCGGTAACCGTTGGTGCTTTCAGTATCATGATTTGAGTAGTGCATGTCTTCCCAAATCTACTTGCACCTATTCTCAGGTTTTGCCCTTAGATGAAGTTTTGTTCTAGGATGCTTTGTCTGTGTATGGAGGTTTCACATACAACAATTTTAAAAAGAACTCTGAAGGATTTTTTTTTAATAAAAGAAAACCATCTTAACCGACTGAGGAGATACTTGACCTACAAACTGTGTTGGATGAAGGAAAAAGTACAGGGCAGCATCACTCCATGCTTGCTCTGCTCTTCAGTTTTTCTCTGTGTATGTGCTGTTCATGTCTCAGAGACAGAATAATGGATTACATGAATATTTGTTTTGATGCAGTAAAACCATTCATATTTGATTGCATTCCATTCTGGATTTGTGGGATGAACAGTCCCAGATGAATCTTTTCTTGCAGATGACCATTCCTGCTGACTCTGCTTTGGACTCACCACTTAGGGACACATAGTTCTTTAAGTGCAATGCCCCAGAGGGACCAAGAACTTTAACTGAGACTTTACTAGAACAAAATCAATAGGAGAAGATATTTTTTGATAATGAAGTGTCTTCCAGTTTCTTGGCATCACAAATGAAAACATTTTCTACAAGACCTGCAAGAGCTGGAAGAGAACTCTGCTTTTTCTCAGGAAGAGCTCCTGAAGAAAAGCAAAAGTCTCTGCATTGTACCCAAACTAAACATCCTGTCTGCATTTCTGGTTGCTTGCAAAAATAGTCCCAGAAGGATAACACTGCCCATCTTTTTTTTATCTGTTCAGAGTGTATCTCTCTATTCTTCCCTCCTTTGTGACTTCTGTTCCTTACTGTAATATGTCCTAGGAAACCTGTGGGGTTTGGAGCTGTTCAAGATAATCCAATCTACAAATAATAAAGCCATGCAAAGAGCACATTGGACCATAATGCTTTGCACGTGCTTTGGCTTAAGTGACCTTGCTCTGATTTCTGAAGGGTCATTTTGTAATTTAATGGCTCTCATGAATTCCTTGCCCTGCAAGATTAAGCTTCTCATAAGCTCACTGAACAAAGATGGAGCCATTCCAGGCATTCTCAAGATGAAACCAGCTACAAGAGTACTGCAGTTGTATATGGAAAACTAATTTTTCTAAGTGATTACTTTCCTTGTCTAGCCTTACAGAAAAATTGGCCTGCTGAAAAACAATTGCTGCAATTGAACTGAAAGCCTGCTAGGTAAAATTTACTCCAAAGTATAGATTTAATAAAGTTATACATAAAGGGAAACGTCAGTATTGGCAGAGAGTCTTAATACTAAAATGCTAAAAAAAATGTTATTGGTGAGAGAAATTCCTGTGGTCTTTTTTTTCCTGTCCAACCTTTACAAAGATTGCTATAAAGCAAATGACAAATGGTATTTTCTACTTATAGGGGAAAAAAAGTTAAGGAAAACAGCATAAATAGTCATATTTGATATGCATTTCCAAAGCACACAGTTTACTTTAATGTTTAAGCTGGAGAAGGAGAGGATCCATGTGTTGAACAAAAAGCCATAAAGGAACTGTGCAAATGCATTCTAGTCCTCCCCCAAATGACTATTCTCATGTTCAAGGCATTACTGAAGGCTGAGGCTAAAATTTCAAGTGGTCTTACTTCAATCAACTGTCTTAAACTGCTAATGAGAGCATTATTGGTTTGGCTTAAAAAGCACCTGAAAGAATGACAAGCAGAGAAGAGGCACATACATAATGAAACTTCCTTGAATAAGTCGGATTTTCCAGAGGATTCAGAAAACAGGGGCTTTTTCCTTTCTATTAAAAAAAAAAAAAAAAGCAGCCCAAAGAGCTCACACCTAGACTCAGTTAAAGGTAAATAGGTTCTAAGGGGTCACTTGGCTACTACCTAAGCTGAAGATACTGGATTCTGAGCACTTTCAGAAACATGTCCTTGATTATCACAAAAAAAATGTCATCAAAGAGAAAATGGAAGAAATGGAATTCAGACACTGCTTCATCCTCCAGCAAATAGCAAACATACACTCTATGCTTCTCGTTAGAACCAATATGGGAACAGTGACAGCATTGGTTTGGATAAAAATGATGTTGAAAACCAGCACCACCAGTCACCTCACCAAGATGAGAGCTGTTACTGTGGCCAGGGCAATGCCAGGAATCCCATGTTGCTCTCCCTTTAACTCCCTAGCCATCATATTGATCTATTGTATTGAGATTAAAAAGAGAAAAATGCCCAATAAACATAGCGTTTACCCTCAAATGAGTCACTGTGCATATAAATTTGCTTACATGTTTGTCATCCAGTTGTTTGTAACAAAAAGGGAACGTGCCGTGAATCACGTAGACATTTGCACCTTAATAACAATATTGTTTTATTAATCCTGTAAAATGAGTTCCAAATATTTAAAATATCTGTGGTTCTGCACTCTGAGGATTTATACCTAAATTTCCATGGCAAATCCAATTGTCATCTTACAACTGAAATTCTTTTCTCAGGAAGTAAGAACCTGTAAAACAACTAGGTGAAACTGGAATTTAAACGAGAAGCTCAAAGATTCTGTGCATTCAGGTGTATGAAAAATCTGCACACTGCGTTAACACTCATCTGTGAGGGAAAACGGTCACTTAAGACTGCATTAATTATGTAATGCATGACATTAGGTAACACATTAGAACACTCATTTGAATCGTTAATATGGCACACATCCTGCTTCTAAAAAGAAATCTAGAAGCCTTCTTGACAAGTTATATTTATAAATATGTAAAAGTTGAGTGTCAGGAGGATGGAGCCAGGCTCTTCTCAGTGACATTCAGTGATAGAACAAGGGGCAATGGGTATAAGCTGGAACATAAGAGGTTCCATGTACACATAAGGTGAAACTTTTTCACAGTGAGGGTGACAGAACACGGGTACAGGCTGCACAGGAAGGTTGTGGAGTCTCCTCTGGAGGCATTCAAAACCCACCTGGACGCATTCCTGTGTGCCCTACTCTAGGTGATCCTGCTCGGGCAGGGGGTTGAACTAGATGATTTTTTGAGATCCCTTACAACCTCTAACATTCTGCAATTTTGTCATTCTGTGAAGTTCAAAGCACCATCCCTACAATACTAACCTCTCCACTAAAGAAATCTCTAAAAATGGATGGATCTCTTGACTTTAGCCGTAGCCTGAGCTAGAGAACCATTGTCTTTACCAAGATCATACACTGACAAAGCCTCCATGTGGCCATGAAATGGCCCCTTTGGTCTATACAGATGTTACCTGTTTCATATATCTGAGCAGTTTCATCTTTCTCATCTTCAGCAGCACGCACAAGACTACATTTAAATTCATGTTTTAACAGAAGAAACTGAAAGATAAAATCAATGCTTAAATCACTGAGATGTGACCTGGAAGTAGCAAGACAGATCATGCAGGTATCAGCTCAATCGCAGTTCACATAGACTTTTTTTTTCACGTTTCAGTAATCCATAGTGTATTGATTTCATGAAGCTTCCTCCACATACAGATTCTAAATTGCAACCAGCTGCAATGTGCCTGATCTTGGGCTGCTTATTTACAAACAGCATCCACGGCTTAGGCAAGTTTCCCTGGTCATGAATCCAGAGACAAGCCTCATGCATCACATAGTGAGAAGAAAAGTACATGTTAGAAAGGCCTCAAAGGGCAAAAGCTAGAACCAGAAATGCAGATGAATTTTGAAACTCGGACTACAGACAGCCATTTTCCAAAGCTCATACTGATGATGTCTTCTAAGCCAAATATTCCCTAGGAATAAATAATCCTTTTAGAAACTACATTTAAAACACAGAGAGTGACTGCTGAATTTCAAGGTTCCAGGTTTATTTCATTTTCTAATAGTACTTTGAGTACCTTGAAGTGACAATCTGACATAAACCAGACATTTTCTTCCTCTTCCCCTTAAGCCCATCTGCAACAAGGCACACAAAAGTCAGAGGACCAACTTTGCATCAGAACAAATTTAGGAGGGGGAAAAAGAAAACAGCTGCCAGGATTAGAGTGTGGCCATTTGGCAATGCCTGATATGGGCACTGCTGCAGCACATGATCCACCACAGCTTCAGGCTAATGAGAAGTCTTCGTTATATGCCTGATTCAGACAACAATGTTGAGCAAGATATTATCAGTAATATTAAGAGTGTGTCCATATAAACACAGGTGGAAAAATCAATTTGGAAAAGTCTAAAAAATAATAGCTGCTCCTTTACCTTCTACTTGCTCTCAAGGCTCCTGCATTTCATGCACTTCTGGAGACATCTTCTCAATTAAGACACCCATCCTGGCTTCAGCTAGGATAAGGTTAACTTTCACTAATATTTGTGAGAGGGGGTCACAGCCATGAGAGACAAATGAACCAGTCAAGGTGTTATTTGATACCATACTGATGTCATGTCCTCTATAGAAAAGCAGGGTGGTGATCCCGGCAAAGCACCTGTATTGGGGTGGGTGTTCAGACCAGCTGAAGAAATGTCTTCATTCTTTGGTTCATTCATTATCACTTCATTTGTGTGTTGATTCATTTCTCTTACTGTTGTTGCTGTTGTCACTACTCCTTTTGCATCATTGTATTAAAATCTACTTATTCCAATGTTGTGGTTTAACCTCTGCTGGCAACGAAACACCAAGCAGCCACTTGCCCTCTGCTTCCTGCCCCACTCCATGCCCCGTCCTGTGGGATAGAAAGGAGAATTGAGAAAAAGTAAAAACAAAGGTGAAACCATTGAGTTGAGATAAGAACAGTCTAATAGAACAACACAAGGAAAGAAGAAAACAACAGCAATAACAATAATACTAATGAAAAACAGTGACAAGTGACAACTGCAAGACTCTACTGGTATACAAGACATGCTGTCCCTGTCTCAAGCCACAAGGCAAGATCAAAAGCTGGTACACCTTGTCCAAGCCAGCCTTCCCCTTATATAGTGGGCATGACATCAATATGGTATCCAGTGTCCCATTGGCTGGTTTGGTTGTTTATCCCTGATGTAGCCCCTCCTAGTTGCTGGGCCAGCAGCTGCTGCTGATAATTAACCCAAACTGAACTCAAGAACACTCAGTCCTGGGATTCAGTACTTTTCTCCATCTTTTACTTTTCACTGGGGAGTGGGGGCAGTAAGAGAGTGACTGCATGGTGCTCAGCTCTCAGCTGGGTCTAAACCATTACAATATTAAGGCTCAGTTTATCTGAACTGTCTTAGGACTGGAGCTTCCAAGCTTCAGATTTGATACATGAGAAGGGACTTGAAAAAAAAAAAAACAAACAAACAAAACAAAACAAAAAAACCCAAACAAAACAAAACCAAAAGCCACCACCACCAAAAAGCAGCTTGATCTTCTGAAACATACCTTCCCCTTGCTCACGGATGAAAGGCCTTGTGATGGCAAAAGTGTGCCTCTGCTTGGTTTCTTTCATAGATATGGGATAGCTACGCACAGATCAATTGCTGAGATACTGCCTGTCCATGTGATTGGTTGCAGACAGGATTTACAGAAAGCTCCTGAATATTTACCATTGAAAGAGGTATCAGAAATGACCACAAATGCCGTGAAGGAACCAAGCCAAGAGTTTCCAAGAGACACACTGTCCCTGTGCTCTGAGCAATGAGTATTCAAGCACCACAGGTTCAGTCCTACAGGTCGGCCATCTGTGCAAGGCAGTCCAATCTGTTTCTCTGAGCTATAAGTGAGTTATTTTAACACATGTGTCTCTGACCTTCACAGCTTCCTTGGAACTAAAGACGTAATAGAGTTATAGGGAAAATGCAAAGTTTTTAATGTATTTTTTGATTCCCGGCATTGGCCTCACCTCCCCCCACCCTCAGTGAACAAAGCTCAGAACAGGTCTCTGTAAGGGTCAATGTAGAGAAACAGAGACAGAGTAATTTCTGCAAAGTCTGATCCCAACAAGATAATGACCTCCTGGATGTATGATGAAGTGTCTTCTGCTGACATTCTTCTTTGAGTAAGAAACTGCTGCTTCTAACAAAAGCTCTACTGTAAGCAAATGCTTCTTGTAAAAATATTCTTTTGGTATGTAAGTGTGTGCGCATTTGTGTGTGTGTGTGTGTGTCAGGGTGATGGAGGTTTATACAGTGAAAACTTATGCAAATTTTCAAAAAAGTAAACTTTTATAAATGTATAAGCTTACACCAATGCAGTACTGGCAAAATGACCACAAGATAATTAGGTGATTCAGTTCATCCGCTCAGAGTCAGGTCAATTATATCAAGATAACTCTCAATAGAAAATAGAAATTGTCTATTTTTTTTTTTTTTAATGGGGGGATATATATAAGAACTCTCACCACTCAATTAAAGTTTGGATTTGTTTCTCCCAAAATTAAATGCTACAATTAAGTCGCAGGTTTCAACAACAGATCAAAGAGAAAAAGAAACTGGTGAAAGTTTATAAATAAAAAAGCCAGTGCAGGATGAAATTGCTAGCACTCCAAGGCTGAGGAAAGGCTTCATCTAGGAAGTCAAAGATAAGATTTAAACTCTAGATCTTCATCAGGCCTTTTAGATGTTTTTAATTTCCCTAGTCAAGTCCAATCATCATGTGTTCTATATAATTCAGACCTTCATAATGGTTTTTTTTTGGTTAATCTAACATGGAATTGTATTTAGTGTAGCAGGTTTAATCCCACTCCTTGACAGAAATGAGTCACCACACATATTTATGCAGAATGACAGAACTTAATAGCATTTTATTCAGTCACTGAACAGACTTTAGCAAGTTCTAACTTGCTTCCAAGTTAGTAATTAATCAGGACATCAGCTTTCAGAATTATCTCCTGCAAAAACCCATTAAATGAAATCCCATCTGCCTTCCCCATCTGGAAGAATTTCTTTTCCTCCCTGGGCATAGCACACGGTGTAATCTAAGACCAAGAAGAAGAAATGGAAACCACTTCTGCTAACAATGACAAGTTAACCTACTAGCACTGTTTACGTATAGAAATGCCATGGCATACTTTAACCTTTCTGACCTTCCGCAAACAAGAATAGTATCTAACAAAGGGGTGAAGAGGCATTTCAAGTTAAAAAACCTCACATTTCCAGTGACTGAGAGAAGGAAGTTGAATATTGTTGCTTACTCAAAACAAATTAAAACCAATCCTGACTCATGGCTTTAAACACAATGTACTACCACTGCATTCCTTTACAATGTTAAATATTGCATGTACCTCCACTCTTTCTCTTTTTAGTATGTGCCATTTTTCAGCTCAAGAAGAAGCAGGAAGCAAAACCATAGAATCAAGAAGAATTAACAAGACCGATGACAGATCCAAAGTCCTTGAGCTCTGAATGAATTCAGAATAATTTGAGGATAATGACGAGGAAACAACATGCTTCAGACATGGAGAAAAGTGTTAGGTTATGTTTGTTTACACAACCAATTCATTGTTGATGTGTAGATATAGTTTCACTTACATTCAGACTGGCGACTCTTGAGATTGAAGCCTTACATTTACCTACAAATAATGTCGGAGATGAGGCAATGGTAGTGCAGCCATTGCCCAGCCTGGGATGGGTAGAAAGAAAGTGTTAAAAATAGAGAACACTTGATGCCTCTTCGAAGCTCTCAGGTCTGTTGCAAAGAGCAATGGAGATAAGCTCCCATTTGTTTCCAGCTTCTTTAAGATCCTCAGCACTGAAGGGCTTGATGAGTCTGTGATTCCAATACTTGTAGGTCACCTCCTTTTGTGCCTCCTGAGATGAGTGCTGGTTCTATTCCAGCAGCAATTCAAAAAAGATTTTGAAGGCTGAATTCAGAAGATAAGTGCTCCAGAGATGGCATGTGGGAGAGAGCTGAATTTGAGAGACAGATTTCCTTTAATAACAGGGTTCTAGCAGCCATCATATTTAAATACTGTGTGCATTACTGGATATGCTACTACAAGAAATAACAGAGATTCAATGGAAAAGACTATATTGTGGTTTTTGTGTCCCTTGAGAACACATGGAATCAGTGCAGATAGCCAATAATCTTGGCTAATCTTGGCTTTAAAGGTATTCAAAACATTGTGTATTCAATTTGCTAAGGGATGGGGGAATCACAAGAAATTCCACATAGGAGAGGTTGTTCCCTCTGCCTGACCAGTTCCTCATATTAACTGTTTGGTTTTGAACTGTACAGAGCTACAGGGAAGAGGAGAACTCTGTGTTGAAAAAATGTTCCCCAGTTCAATGCACTACCATGTCCCTTTTCTGCTTTCTGCTCAAGATGATTAGAGCAGTTCACCATTTTAGGCTGTAAACTCAGAAGTTTTATCTGCACACTCCAGAAGACAAATTTACCATTAACGAAGCATTCCATGGAAACATTGCCTTGTTTTTTCCCCCGGGTCTGTAATTATTTTGAAACCTGTTCAGAGGTTAGCACATTTCTGTACTAATGGAAGATTTGCAAAACCCCAAACATTTCTCTTTTCCGAGGAAATACAGAGTGTTCTAAAATTAGTGATGCACAAATATAAAGAAAGCATGTATTTAATTTCACTTCACACAGGCAGTTCATTTTGTGCAGAGTACTGTACCTCAAGTAAATCAGGTATCTGTTGAATTAATTTAGACATTGAGCAAGTGTTATTTGTATTCAAAAAATAATGGGACTATATGTTAACCAAAAGCATTTTGCCTTAGTAAGCTTACTTTCAGAAGCTTTGGATAAAGTTACATTTCAGTGTGAAAGATTTCCACATTTTATTAGAGAAACTGCTAGGTAAAAACATTGTTCTAAGAGCATATGGAATTAAAGTGCCTGTGTAAATACTCCTCTTTTTCTGTAGCTGTAAACAGAGCTCTAAACAGCTCATGGGATGCTGGTGGACCCAACTCCTTTCCTGTGTTTTCAGAGATGAGTTTACTGTACCAGAAGAAACTCGGACACTGAGAACAAAGATTGTACTGAAACCAGATGAGTATAGCTGAATCCATAAAAAACAGATGAAAAACCATCAGAAGGTTTCACAGACCATATATGGGCAGAGCCAGGTTTTTCACTGAACTGATATGAAGCCTATTAAAAACATTTAGCCTTTCAGGGCTAAGTTCTGTGCTGAACATCCTTCTGCAGAAGTGGGTCTGAGCCTCAGCACCTCAGGCACTGATGTGTCTAGAAAACCTCCCAATTTGGAAAGATTAACCTTCAGCAACCAGAAAAGGACTCATTAAACACTTGGATGTATTTAACTCTTTGCAGTACAGAAAGGTGATGCTGTTTCTGAATACTGTAGGAGCTTGGTCACTAGGTTGTTCTCAATATGGTTGCATTGATTCAAATGAACAGAAAGTAATTTGGGAGAAGTGAAACAAAACAAAACACTCATGAATTTACTTTGCATTTTTCAGCTTGTAGGTAGACCTCATATGTGGACCAAATCTTAAAGCTAATCTGCTTGGTTTTGTTTTGGTTTTGCTACTCTATCAATTGGTTTAATAAAAGATTTTACCTCTAACTACAAAGTTGGCCTGTTTCACATTATTGGATCTTACAGCTAAAATGACAATATGAATGACTGGAAGAAAAAACATCAAAAAAAGGACAAAACCCCAAACAAACAAAAAAGAAAATATAAAATGAAATAGAATGTCCAGATAATCCAATTTTGAAAACAGTTAACAGTTTTGGGTTTTTTTTAATTAATGTCAAAAATATTATTAACCTGTATAGTTGTTAAAAGAGAAAAAAACACCGACTCATAATAAATAGTGAAAACAAGGCTTTGCAACGACTGAGGATCTGCTTGATCCTGCCTAACTGGAAATTGCACAGAGTGGATATTAGGAATATCTACCTGGTATGGCTCTGATACTTTCAAGAAGGGATTAAACAACTTTTCAGGGGCCTTTTCAGTCCTTAATTCTATGATCAAAGGATAAAATCAGCCAATAGAAAGTCATGGACAGGATCTAAAACTAAAGCCAAGAGAAATAACTGGTTCTCTTTATCATCCTGATTCTGCAATTGTGTTGTGCTGTTTTGGGCTGGGATAAAGTTAATTTTCTTCACAGTATCTGGTGTGGGGCTATGGTTTGGATTTGTGTTAGAAACAGCGTTGATAACAAAAGAAGGTTTTTTTACTGCTGAGCAGAGCTTACACAGAGTCAAGGTGTTGTCTGCTCTTCACCCCCTCCCCCCAACATCAAGCAGGCTGGTTGTGCACAAGAATATGGGAGGGGACACAGCTGGGGCAGCTGACCCCAACTGACCAAAGGGATATTCCAGACCATGTGATGTCATTCTCATCATATAAAGCTGGTGGAAGAAGAAGGAAAATGGAGACATTCAAAGTGATGGCATTTGTCTTCCCAATTCACTTTCAGATGAGATGGAGCTTTGCATTCCTGGAGATGGCTGGACACTTGCCTGCCAAGAGGATGTAGTAAATTAATTAATTTGCTTTGCTTTGCACATGGCTTTTGCTTTGCCTGTTAAGCTGTCTTTATCTCAACTCACAAGTTTTCTCACTTTTACCCTTCTAAATCACTACCCCTTACCACTGTATGGGGCTGAGCTGCTGGATGGGGTAAACCACAACAGACATCTTGGAAGGATAAAGTGCTTCATATGGGGAAACCACTGAAATAATTAATCCCCTAAAGAATTACTGAACAGTGGTCAACAACTACAGAGGACAATTTTTGCCTCCCATCAGCTAAAAATGTGAACAGCCTCCCAAGACAGCCATTATTGCTGCATTCTTTATTAAAGAATTTTATCTCATTTTCGTATGAGACATTTGTATTTCCAAATTCTACTAGCAAATGATAGGAATCACAAGAAGACCATTTCCAAACTCTTACACTTCATTTGCTTGAAATGCACTATCCCAAATAAGGCAGAGTAGAGCTTTCATTTATCTGTTAAAATTGTGTTTTCCCTCTCATCTTCAATTTCCTAATTTTCTCCTTCCAACACTGAAACATTTCAAACACAAAAGACTGAAATTTCATATTTCCCATCTGTCAGAAAATGTCACATGAATTTTTATTATTAGTGCAATTTGCACTTAAAAATTGCAGTTTGCAGTTTTCATACAACTGTTTCAGGGTTGCCTTTTCCTTCCATGTCCCTGCCAATCACCACCATTGAGTGGAAGAATGAAACCAAAGACAACTAAAAACTCCACCACCAATTTCTTCATCACTTTCTGACCCCCTCTTTTCCCCACACACTTGATGTCATACCCATCAGAAGGGATCTGATTAACCAAATTAGTAATAAGTTGCTTGAGTCTAGCTACACTGAATTAACATAAGTCATGCAGATTTTGTGTGAGGAACTTTACCTTTTCATGCAGGACTTCTTCAGGCTTCTGGAGTACAGGAATGTACTATATTAACTAGCCTTTTCTAAATAAACAATCACCTTTTTCTGAGCATTGACACTGGCATCATAGTTACGTAGTCCATCCAACATGGTGTCTCCTTTTGTCATAAAATTCACCTTCCATTGCAAATACAATGAGACGTTTGAAGTGTCATTCAAGGTTCATTTAAAATGGACAAATAATCAAAGCCATGCTGGTACAATATGTTAACCCTTACCAGTTTTCTTTAAACATAAAACTAACAGAAGTGGTCAAGCAGAAATCAGGGTGTTTTCTTTCTTTCTACAAAAAACTCATCAACAAACTTCATCTCTGTCAGAGGTTCCAGACAGAGATCAAGAGAGGGAACAACCTGGACATGCTTATTCCTCCAGAAGAAAACTTGACATCAAGTCTTTATAAGCAGGTCTCCACAAGACAAAATATTCAATCTTAAACCAGTCAAAAGTACTTGGACAAAATCTGCAGCAGCGTAGCATCTCATGACTGCATCAACAAAGTTGAAGAGGGGTTTTAAAGTAAAATATACTGCAGAAACAGAGAACAGACAGCCCAGATAAGACATACTCAGCTGCAGTCTGTGAGCGGTAGGAAGTACCACTTGTATGAGGTGGTTAAATGGATGTGTCAGGGTCTGGAGAGAAGCAGCTGCAATCCATGATTAATTTCTGTGCATGTGTTATGGCTTCCAATGGTGAATTAAGTACTTGCCAGGAAACTGAAGGTAAAGGTGTAGGTGCAGAATTTAGTGGAAAGAAAATAAACCCCTTTTTTGTTAAATGTTCATATCATGAAATAAATATTTATCAGTTGTCTGGTGGTACATATAAATGAGTTTGTACAAGAGAGTTGAGTTATCAGGTATCTTCCACGGAATTGCTTCCACATTGGGTAGTTGTGCCATTGCTGTCCAATGTTATGTGCTGCTCTGGGAGAAGATGGAGAAGACAACTCTCAGTCTATCCAGATGTGCTGCCCTTTCTCAGCACATCACTGCCTATGTAGCAAACTGAGTCCAGACTAAGGTTTTCAGCATGCAGAGGATCTGGTCATCTAAAGGTTGAATACACTTTCTCCTCCCTGCTGTGGCCAGAATGTTTGTCTTACTTAATTCTGATTGGTGACACAGGAAAACCAGTGGACTGATGGAAAACAACCCACATGCACAGTATAAATACATTACAATGAATCTCTTCATCTCGCATAAGATAAATCAGGCTTCTCCTTTTGAGCTCCAATCCCATTAATTTGGAACATTCACTTACAACTTTTCCCTCCACATTATTTTTAACCTATGAATTCTTATCAAGGGAGAAAAATATCTGAAGCCATATAGCTTAGTAAGTGAACACTGCTTGCATGGGTTGATGCTGTGTTTCATTGTACAGGGTCTTCTTGCACCCCATACCATTGCCTCTGAATATGAATGAGCCAAGTCATAATTTGTTCCAAGGATTTTGACAGTCCCAAGTTTCTGCCTAGACAATTTCAGCATGTTGAGAACCTCTGGTTAAGCAGTCTTCTAGAATGGTGAGAGATAGAGCATAAAGCTGATGGTACTGTACAAGCAAGAGTGGAAGAAATTTCTTTTCCTAGAAAGAAGAGAGTAGGATAAGGAAGGGCAGATGCTTAAATGAGTGTTGGTCTGCCTATAACAATGATATATCCATTTCCGTGAGGTTTTTTGAGTACTTAACCACAGAACTGAATTCAGAAGGCAAGGTGAAACACAGAGAAAGGAAAAGGCAATTGATTAAAAGTTTAGAGGAAGTATAACTCCTGGGAAAGACATTGCAGCACTTCAGCATTATGGGAGGTCAGTGAGGGAGAGGAGGACTTGTCTCTGGATTGAGACAATTTCTTTCAGTATGTCACATCACAGAGGCTTACAAATAGTTTCTAACATGGCTGGCACAGTTCTCTTCGCAGCTGCATGCTCTGACGCGTAAGGATACACAGCAAGATGCAAGCAGTGTCTGCATTCCACTCTCTGAAGACTGCAAATAGAAGCATGGCCAGCTTTCCTTTTACCCAACACTGGAGAAGAGCTTCAGACAGGAGGAAAAGCTTGTGCTCTCTCCTTAAATGATTGGCACTTTATCTAAGTAAAATGTCAAAACCTGCTAGACACGCATAACCTGATCTGTCATTGAACCTTTGAAAGCAAAATTGCTAGTATGAATTCTTTCTAGTAGCTACTCCAAGGATGCTATTTGACATAAATCATGTTATAGGCAAAGCTGGATTGGCCTTTGCTAAACATTCAATTGCAAGCAGTTGAATGAAGAATTTAAAAAAAATTCTAACTACTTTGACCTTGAAATCATTCTGAAATCTCAGTTTGACAGAGGCATTTTTCATAGTCAGTCATTTATAAATTATCATCCACATTCCACCATGGTTAGATGGGAGACTGACATTCTGCTGGTCAGACTTTTTCTGTAACTAACCAGATTCTAACATGAAGATTCTGTGCATCTGCCTCAGAGACGCTGTGCACTTTCCATCCTTGGAGCTCGCAAGGCCCATCTGGACAACACCCTGAGAAACATGGTCACCTTATCATGGCTGATGCTATGTTGAGTTGAAGATTGAACTAGTGACCCCCTGAGATCCCTTCCCACCTGAATTATTCTGTGATTGCAGGTGCATAACTTCACTTTGAATGTTCCTACCAAAGCAGCAGACGCTACTAAATCTGGGCTAACTGAAGCCACCTGCATTGCCACAGGCTGTCTTCTGCAGGCAAACCCAGTTACCCACATGAGTAAAGGAACTTGCATGCACACAATCAGGCATAAAGAAGGAGGCTTCTCAGCAAGGTCCAGGTGCTGGGGTCACACAGCATTAGCAGGTCACATGTTCCCCATTTTTAAAGGCTCTAGTGAGTTGAGATCACAAAAGTAAAACTAAAGAGGAGCAAACAACAGGTTTTGTATTTCTCAGAACTGCACAGTGTGTCCCCACCCATGTGCTTTTCCCTGGTAGACACATTTATTTCAGGAGTGTCTTGCTTTCAGGTTTTATGGCTGTGGGATTCTCCATAATAGGACCCTTATGAGCCACAGGTGTCAGCCTCAGAAGTCTTTTTGTTCTCATAACTGGGGAAGTGTGTCTACATGCATCATATTAATTGATCTGCCTTTTATTTCAAGGGACAAGTACTAGCAAATGAGGCTTGTTCTTCCCACCCATTCTGATATTGAAGAAACAAAGGGAATACTTTAATGGGCTGCCTAAGTAGGCAAAGGAGCTGAAAAGGCTATTCTGAAACTCCCTAATGATGTATATACTTGGATGCTTGTCTATATTTCTTCCTCTGTTTACACCCCAAAATGAAAACTCCTAATTTTCTTCAGGAATCATCAATCCATTTACATGGGCCAATGGCAGACATGCTACATTTCCTGATGCATTTAAATTCCCCTACTTTCAAATTCAATTTAGCCATGGTTGGGCTGGTAGACGCATTTGAACATACTGTCTGGATTTTAATAACCACCCAAGAAGTCATGTCAAATTAGACATCCCACCAGCCCTGGAGAAATAAATCATGAACAACAACCTCCGAGTCCCCAAGAAGCAGCAAAGAGTCAGTTTATGAAGCATGAAGGAGGAGAAAGGAGAGAATCGTAAGAAGATACACAGATCATTTTAGTGTGTTCTACCACTAGGATTAATTCAAGCCAGGAAGACTAGGAGTCTTATGTATTCCCCAAGGAGGTGCATCTATGGACTCTTCTCTTCCATCAGTGATGCTCTGCAGTTAAGATCACATGTGCTGTCTTAGTCTAGGTCTCTTATGCTTGAACTGAAGACAATAATATTAATTTTGTCTAGAGCAGAGGTAACTATCTCTCCTTCGCCTCAGTTGCCCTAGGAGCATAAATAACTTGTGTTTTCTGGGAGAAGTGAAGAGGTCCACTTCATGCATATGTAACCTTCTGCGTAAACCCAGCCTCTGCCTCAGTTCTCTGTAGAGACACTTTCAGAAAGGAAAGGGAACAGTAGAGAAAAGCAAAAAAGCTTTGAGAAACAAAACATCAAGAAATCATAAAGCATTTTATACCAATAAAACCTACAGTATCTGCCTTACCAGTAGACCAAATAGTAAAATGAGCTTCATGTGTAAATTTCTACTTACCTATATCCCTAGTTTTCTTCGTTATCCCAACGAGATTCAAACATATATTCAGCAATGATAAGTAACCAGAAATGACACAAAGAAACTCTGAAAGATAACTTGGGGTAGCAGGGAGGGAAAACTTTTTTCCTAATAAGCCAAACTCCACAAATATTGTTTTAGTGGAGAATGCATGGCAATTGAGCACAATTACAACATTCCTGTGTAAAGAGGAAATATCTGAGGCTTGAGAAGTCTTCATTCTTGCAAAGGAAGGTTTAGTAAGGTTTAGACTGTGATGACAGCAGCTCTCTCTGACAAATGACAAAGCCACCCAGTCAGCAGGTAAAAAGAATTAGGCAGGGACTGAAGGCATCCTTGTAAATTGTAACTGAAAAACACTTGGGAGGCTTATCAGCTTTCCAGTCAAGGCTTTTGCTCTCTTTCCATCCCTGTCACATGAAAAGGGTAAAGTAATTTGGCAGAAAATAAACCCCCTTGCGTTCCAGTTGGTCCTCAGATATCAGAGGAGCTGGGGGCAGCTAGGTTTCTTGTCAGTGCTTGCAGATAGCACTGCACTCTTGTGAGGCAGACAGAAAGGTCTCCAAATGCTCACACTCTGTTCTTTTCCTATTTGTTCCTCAATATTTGTCATGGTGACAGTTAAAGGTGTGTTGGCATTCAGTTGCCTAAAATCACTTGAAAGCTGCCACTGTCTGTTTGGCTTTTTTTCACCAACCAGACAGGAGAATTATAGGGAGAAGGCACATGAGTGATAACATCTCCTTTTCCCAAGTCTGTTACCACCCCGTCAATGCCTAAGCGCATGGCTCCTGGCAGGGGGTACAGACTAGCAATAGTAATTCTGGACTGGAGCAAAGGTATAGGACCATCTAAAAAATTTACAGTTTCAAGAGTTACATGTGTCAGCTGCCACAGAGGCAGCGTTTGAGCTGCAGCAGCATTCATAGCACAGGTAGTTAGTGGATGGTCCTGGGCAGGAGCTATACATGTCTTAAGGCAGTCCAGGAGACTGTAGACAAGGGGAGTAAATCCTGCTCAGTCAATAGGAGTTGACAGAGGGTACTTCTTTACAGCTCCCTCTCACACATGGCTTGAACACAGGCTGCGTGTTGCACAGACACTGCAAGATGAGGGAACTTGGAGGTATCTCCCCCTGTCCTGTGGGTCTGTGCAACCAGCCCAATTGATAACCCATACAGTTAATAAATAGTTATGATTGCCTGGTTTTGTGGTTAGAAACATTACAGGGTCCTGAGAGCCTCCTGCTTCTTCCTCACTTAATAAGATTTGTCCCTCCACCATAAGGGAAATTTGATACACGTATTCTGTCTCAGATTTCTCTGCATGTTTGGAATACTTTTCCTGCAACTCTGCTAATTCAGACCAAGCAAAGCCACAGGAAAAATACCCGAGTGCAAGACATGTGATGTGAGCATTACCATCCCCTTTGTCAGTGACTTCAGCTCTAATCAATGGTCCCATCGGCACAGGTTCTGGGGGGTGGTTAGAATCCTTCACCAGAACTTCACTGCCATTATCTCTCCAGATGTCTCCATCCAATGTTTTGGGATTTGCACAGTGTACTACTTTGCAAATTTGTTGATCTGAAACCAAGGGTGGTGTCTGGCTCAGTTAAAAGATTTAGTTTTTCCTGTAATCACCTCTCTCACCTTTCAGCCAAGGCCAGTAACATTTTAAATTCCTTATTTTTTGAATTTAAGTTTTGATTTTCACTTTTAATCAGGGGTTCCAATGCAGCTCCTCTTTCTCCCTGGGGACACCAGAGATCTGGGTTTTTTTTTGTCAATTGGAGTCGTATTTCCCTTTTCTTGCTCCAAAGCCTCTGAAATAGAGCTTTGCACCTTCTGGTTATTTGCTCTCTCTGCTGTGAGCTGTTCAAAGAGGGTTTCCAATAATTGTTTGAGATGATTATACTCACTCACTAGATGATTATACTCACAAAATGATTATTTTCACTCACAAAATGATTATTTTCACTTAGAAGTTTATCAAGTCGGGTTCCTACTTTTTCATTCTCATACACAAGTTTATCAACAAGTTACTAGTTTTTTTCCTCTCTCGCTTTCCAAGGCTAAAGATGATTTCAGCACCTCATTCTTGTATTTCAGGGTTACATATTCTACGTCAGAAATCCAACTGGGAGCAGGGGCATTTAGAGCTTCTTGTTGTGCACAAGACAAACAGGCACCTAAACCAGCACATATAACAGCTTTACCTTTCCCTCTAAGTTTTTTCTGTGTAGCCTGGTGTTGTTCAATACACTCTACCACATTCTCTTCATCCTTCCAAAATTTTTGGGCCCACTCTTTCCCAGATGGGGAAGGGACACACTCATATTTTTGCAGCAGTTTATCCATGGCAATCCTGCCCATGACACCAATTTTTCTGTAGCAGAAAAGGTAAAGTAATTTGGCAGAAAATAACCCCCCTTGCATTCCAGCTGTCCTCAGATATCAGCGGGGCTGGGGGAAGCTAGATTTAGATTCTGAGTGATGTCCAATTTGGCACTATTAGTCCAGTCGCGTTCAGTCCATCTGAACTAACACGGCTCCGGATTCACTAACAGCACCCTGTGCTGCTGTCTAGTCACGCTCCATGGTCTCACGTGGCCAGTAAGGAGCTGGTGGCTCCCAGTGAGAGAACTTAGGCGACTAGAAGCATGAAAAGTGCTGTTTATTGAGATCAACAGAAATACAAGTTCTTACAGATTGCTGGTGATAAATACACTGTCTTCAAAGGATATACATAATGGTATACCAAATGCATTAAATCAAAGAGCAGCTCCAGAAGATTTCTAAGTTTAAAAAGTCTGGATTTTATCAAAAGTCGTCCCTATGGAGGGGAAGAGAGGTTCAGCCTGTTGGCTGATCCCAGGAGTCAGAGATGGTCAGTGATAGTATTCACCCTGAGTTGTCCACAATGATGTCTTCCCCAACATCCCCCCCTCACTTAAACCATTTTTATAATAATTTTTACCTTCAAGGTAGAGCTTCAGTGACTCTAGTCATAAATACCTTTATTATGATTGGTGTAAATTGTTCTCACTTTGCTTTTAAAGATCTAGCTGAAGAAAATTCACAATGCAAGCTCAGAGAGGAGTGGTTTCACTTTGCAGGCAGGTAGCCTTTGGGATGGAGGTGTGTTTTGGTATTATAAAGACATTATAATGAGCAAAGTTCGCACAAGGAAAGTACTTTGTCAGACTGTTGGTACAGGGTGGTAAGCAGCAGCTTATCAGCTCTGTAGTACCACCAAGTTCCCATCTCTGCTATGATTTCACAGGGCCTGGCTGCAGAATCTTTACTTCACTCCATCCCCAATGCTGCTTGCAGGCAGTGTTGCTTAGGGAACTGTTGTGAAATGGATTCCTTGTGTACCAGCTGCACTCTACCCTGAAGGTTTCTCTGATGTTATACCCTTCCTTAATGTGTGAACAATGTTGCATCTTTAACATGATGTTAATTTTTAGATCATCTTCAGTCATTATTCCACAATCCTGCAGTAATTTGCTATTTGAGAGATAACCCTTGGCTTCCTTTTGACTCAGAGGCTGAGTCAAAACTACAATAATGAAGCAGAAACAGTTATAAGGCCTCAGTGCAACTCAATGACCTCAGGCTCTCTGGAAAAATAAACACTGGAGCACCTGCGTAAGGATTCCTGACATCGAGGCTCATGTCTGCAGTTACACACAGCAGAGCTCCACAGTCCAGGGAAGGGAGAAATGCCACTGGCCCAGCACCCTGTAAACAGATGGCCTTGCAGCATTTCCAGGATCAACACTGGAAACAACACATTCCAGGGGAAGCAGAACCAGAGCAGGACTATGCAAAGCTCCCGGAAATCGTCCCTGCTACTGCCATCCTGGCTGGGTGAACACACAAAACCATGTTGAGTTACTTACTGTAAAACACCATCATAAAGCTTTTACAACCAAAGGAAGAGGGAGTTGTTCCAGCCCAGGCAACACAGGGCAGCATTTGAGCTACCATCTCACCTTAGCACCACCTGCCATCCTTTTCATTGTGCTTATTAATGCAAATGACTCCAGGAAGGCATCAGTCACAGCAGCAAGCTTATTTCTCCATCAGTAGAAATGACACAATTTTGACAGTGCAAAACAAAAGAAACTTTGTGGTATTCCCTGGGCTTCTCATCCCCACTTACACATAACAATAAAAACTTGTTTGTCGAGCCAGTCAGTCTGAAGATCTCACAGCCCCTTTCTCCAGTAGCTCAAGCTTTCTTCTCCTGCCCTTCACTGACACTGGTTTACAGTCCTGAGGTCTGTTTTCTTTCCCACTAGGTAGTGAGGCCTAAGCCAAGTTGCCACGTACCAGCTGGTGGGCCAGCTCTTCTCATCTCCCCTGCTCTTTACAGTGCTCCACTGCATCACCAGCTGTTCCTCCCTGTCAGGCACTCCTTACAGCTTGCTGCTGTCGTCTCTTAAGAGATCATCCTTCCAGCAAAAGGTGGGTGCGGACTTCAGAACACACATCATCTTCACACACAGAGGAAAATCCTGAATAATATATACACATATCTTTCACTCATTGCTACATTTTCTAGTAGTGCTATTTCTCACCTGCTGAAAACCTCAAAACTGAATTTCTGTGTCCTTTTCCCCTTCCCCAAATGTTACATTTTGCACCCTGAAAACCCACAAACCATTCATTTGGTTAAGGGTGAATATCTACCCAACAGACATTACATGCCACAGCTGGATCAGCCTCATTTCCATCGACCTACAGCTTTTTTCCTAGTCTGTGAAATGGCTTTTCTTTTATCAAGGTATCCTCCTGAGCTTAACAAAATGATATAAGTGATGAATGGGTTGCGAGCAGCCCTGTGCAGAAGGACTGAGGGATACGGGTGAATGAAAAACTGGACATGAGCTGACCAGGTGCACCTGCAGCCCAGAAAGCCTGTCGTACCCTGAACTGCATCAAAAGAAGCATGGCCAGCCCACTGAGGGGTGTGATTCTTCCCCTACTCGAGTGAGAGCCTGGAGTGGGTTGTCCATAGAAGTTGTGGATTCACCACCACTGGCAGTGTTCAAGGTCAGGTTGGATGGGGCTCTGAGCACCTGATCTAGTGAAAGATGCCCCCACCCACAGCAGGAGGTTGGACTAAATGATCTTTAAAGGTCCCTTCCAAGCCTTCCAACCTTTCTAAGATTTTATGATTTCAGGGCAGATGGGGCAGGAGAGGAGAGAAAAAGTGGTCCTGACAGTGAAGGTAATGGGGATGTTTTCTGTGATACATTTATAATAAGGAACTGAGATTATCAAAGCACCTGGGGGCAGAGTGCTTTGAAAGAATGAAATGCATCTCCTGAAGTATCTTTGGACACAGCTCCCATAGAAATTTGGGAATATCTAGGTACTCTGGAATTCCAGGTGCTGCCTGCATCCTCAGACATTTCAGCTCTTAACAGAAAAACACATTTCTATTCCAAATTAAAAGAGATACATATGGGCATGCTTTAATGGACTCTTGCTCAAGCAAAGAGAAAAGTCCCTCCCAATAACAATATAAAGAAGTCCTCATGAGCAAATTTCCTTCTTTGTCCACACAGGGATTGCTAAACACCAATGAATGGTGGTGGACATACTCCATTTGCATAGGTTGGAAGAGAGATTTCTGCCCCTTACAGCACAGAGAAATACTCTGTACAATTCATGCCTACAAAACACGAATCAGTGCCAAATTTTATTTTATTCTTCTGAGCAGAGACTGAGTGTCCTAGCAAAGACGCAAGGTCTAGTGGGAACTTCATCCCGACTCACAATTGTATCTCTACATTCCAAACAAATGAAATTGTTTCAGTG
>JANVCC010009943.1:160715-172761 GCA_025345505.1 Todiramphus chloris collaris | reverse complement strand
CACACAGACAAAAGGATCTGGCCTTTATACCTCATGAATTGGGCAGAAGTCTAAGGATGCTTTGGTGCAGGTCTCTAGGACTTTTTGATTTATAAAACATGGGCTAGTTAAGGTCACTGTGTTTGTGATTCCGGAAAGCTCTTTAATTAAACAGTTTTAAAGAGATCTGCAGTGTGAATAGTGACATTCAATTAAAGATCTCATTTTAACACCTGTGCATCTGGAAAGGCAAAGAAAGCTATGTATGACACAGACATAACTGGAAAGATGTGCTGAAGGGGATGATTGCACTTGTTCCTGGGTCTTCAAACTGCCATAAAAGAAAGCAAATTCTTACTGCTATCATTGCAGTTTCTGAAGTCCTCAAACAGAGTGTGAATCTGGCATAAACTTGCAGAAGGCAACTGTTGTACACATGCACACATAGGTACACGTGGGCTGGAGGCAGGTGGATGAAGGGACTGAGAAGAAAATGGTGAATGTGATTTGCTGAAGGTCACAGGGCAAGTCACTGGCAGAACTCTCCCAAACCCCTAATATGAGACTTCATTACTTTGCTGGAGGGTTATAAAGTCGTGTTGTCCCTGCAGTGTTCCTAGTGCAAGTTACTGTGCTACATAACTGAGCTTATGTCAAGAGAGAGGAAAAAAGGCAAGTTTCTGTCAATTAAAAGGTTCCCTGGACACTGTGATCTCCAGCTAAAGTACCAGTCACATGGGAAACATTTTTTGCTAACCCATCCACAGGAATAAGAATTTCACAGAAGGCATTAATCTGATGAGTAAGTGTCACTGCGCAATACATTGTGAATTATTTATCCTTGAACATTGTGTTGTAATGTGAGATAAAAGCTGGGGAGTGCACAGATGCCATCCATGCTGTGCTTGTGTCTCCTGAACCTGTTTGGTCCAGGCTTATTTCCTTCTCTTCATACACATCGTTCATTTCACCTGATGTTATAATCTCCTTTTATCCCTTTGATTAATGAAGAGTGTGTGTGCTCAGTGTCAAGGGAAAAAAAAAAACCCAAACCCTAAAATAGACAAACAGAGATGGAGAAGTGGAGAAACAAAGCAAGGTCAATGTTGTGGAAGTCATTTAGTAAGTCAGATTTCAGTGGAAGGAATGTATATTCAGTTCCAGTGTTTTGCCCATACTGTGACAGTCTTGCTCAGTTGCAGGAGCTCCCTTAGACAGAGCTCTCCTCTGGGTTGGGACCTATTTATCTAGATAGAAGCAGCAATCTGCTGGTGAATACTCTGCTGACTTCCTTTCCCATCATACTCTGGGTCAAGTCCACAGGGAAACTGAACCTGCAGTTATACAAGACGGACTTAAGTCATAAAGATACATAGCTAAAGTGTTGGGAAATTCTAGTTTGGGGAAAAAGAGGCATTTAAAAAGTCATCTAGGATTTTCCTTACTGTGGATCAGCTTACTGCTGTCCACAGACTTGTTGAGGGTGCATTTGATCCCACTTTCCATGTCACCAACAAAGATGTTCAACAATACTAGTCCCAATACCAGCCCTTGAAGAATGCCACTCATCACTGCTTTACACTTGAACATCAAGCTGTTGACAGCAACACTTTGAGTGCAACGATCCAGACACTTTCTTATCCACCAGGTGGTCCGTCCATCAAATCCCTGTCTCTCAATTTAGAGATCAAGATGTTGTGCAGGACAGTGCCAAATGCTTTGCACAAGTCTAAGTAGATGATGTCAGTTGCTCTTCCCTTATCCACCAATGCTCTAACCCTCTCACACAAGGCCACCAAATTTGTCAGGCACTTGCCCTTAGTAAAGCCATTTTGGCTGTAACCAATCACCTCTTTCTTTTCCATGTGCCCTTATATAGTTTCCAGCAGGATCTGCTCTGTGATTCTGCTAGGCACAGATGTGAGACTGACTGGGCAGTAGTTCCCCAGGTCTTCCTTCCATCAACAACTGTTGCATAATGGAGGCTTTCTAAACATTTTGTCATTGTTTATTTGATTTTGGTTTTGGTTAACATTGGGAAGTGTATCTATGCTTACTTAAATGGGCATCTTATAGTAGAAAATATGGGGGTGTTTTAGGGATTGGGGTTTTTCCCTAATTTACAGGAAATTCTTTTTCAGTAACTTCACCATCTCTTGAGTGTGGTTATAATATGCTAGTGCATGCAAAATGGGTAAATGTATGAAATGTTGATCTTGGCTGAATATTACTGAATACTACAGAATACTGCTGAATGTAATATACCTTTCCTCTCCATGTCACTGCTGTACTCAGTCTGGGTGCTCTTTTAGTCCAGCAATATGAAATGACAGCAGCATGCCATTTCTATAAACATAATGAAGTTATTAATTAGGAAGAAAAACATTCAAGGAGAAAGGGTGACACCCTTACAGGCAGCCAGACAGCATGTGGAACCTCTGAAGCCATTTCCCCATGTGTTTGTTGAAATAACTCCTCCAATTATTCAATGAGTTTCCTGACTGAATCTTTAAGAATGAGTTTTGATAATTTTCTAAATCAGCATGAGACATGTGGAATTACAGTTATGTCTTACTGAAGCATTAGATTTAAACCTCTTATTAGAGCAAAAAAATTACCAGGGGTCACTAGGGAAATACTGTTAAGTTTCATTGAAACCCGCCATTCCACTTTGCCTGAATTTCCTCATTAAATCTCATAATTAAAATGACAGGTGCTAATAGAACATTTCATCACCAGCCTTTCCAGATGAGGCTCTGACTAAACTGTCTTAGTGTCACCTAAATTCATGAACCGTCTTTTTGTGTAAATATGCAAAGACTATTGACGCAGTTACGCAGCAAAACTACACTTACTTTTTTCTGCTTGTATAGCAAAAAAAAGAGATAGTTTTTTCCAAACTTCTTATTTTATTACTACTTACTTATCCTGTCAATAAAGAGTGGGGTGATGGCATCAAATATGTTTTCTGGTAAAGCATGGTATTATTTTCCATAAATATGTTTTGACCCAGTTGCAGTACATTGAAAACTTTCAGTACAGTGAGTTACAGAAACCAGCCCTGGATGAACCTTTCACCAAAGTTTTTGTGGTTTTCCCCATAAATCCATGAAAACTTCACAGCTGGTATGCATTCCATGGTCCATGAAGAACATGTGCTGGAGATGCAGAAATATGTTTTATTTGAGATACCCCAGATTCTGTGTGGACTATACAACTGAACTGGGTATTTTCATGTGGGGGCAGGATGAGAGTCAGCGATTGGCAGTTAGAGGAAATAAGTTGAGAAAAATTTTCAATGGCAGCATCTTCAGAGCCAGGAGCAAGTCTAATTAACATGGGGCAATTTGAGACACAAAAGTACCTCGGGCAGCAAATCTCTTTCTGAACATGCAAACTACTTTTCCCACTCCAAACTGTCTCTGATAATGCTCACCACTGCTTTGCAAGGCTGTGGCTAAGAACACTGATAGCAGCTGAAACTTAAGAAATCATTTGTCTGTGTTGGCCACCTGCATTTTATTGAAATAAACACAATTGATTGGCTGGAGATGTTATAGTTGGGGATGGTCTTGGCTGTAGCAACCATGACATGTTAGAGTTTAATATCATTAGGGAAAGAAGCAGGGTAATAAGTAAAACCTCTGCCCTGGAGTTTAAGAGGGCTAACTTTGTCTTCTTCAAAAATCTACTTAGAAGTAATCCTGTGGGCTAGGGCTCTAAAAGGTAGGAAAGCCCAAGAGAGTGGGTTCATATTCAAACATTACCTCCTCCAAGCTCAAGGTAAATGTATTCTCTTAAAAAAAAAAAAAAAAAAAAAAAAAGAAAAGCAGAGGAGGCAGGAGACCTGCATGGATAAATAGGGAGCTCCCGGAAAAAGTCAAATGGAAGAATGAGGTTTACAATATATGGAAAAAAGGTCTGGTTAATTGGGAGGATTATAGAAATGCTGCCATGGTATGTAGAGACTCAACAATAAAGGCCAAGGCTTTCTTGGTACTTAGTCTTGCTTTAGATGTGAAAGAAAACAAGAAGAACTTTTTGAAATACATAAGTGAGAAAAGGAAGAGTAGGAAAAAAGTATGGGCCACTGATAAATGAGGTGGGAGATACAGTAACATAGGATGCAGAGATGGCAAAGCTGATGAATGCCTTCTTTGCTTTAGTCTTTACTCCTAAGACTAGCCCTTAAAAACCCCAGCCACTGGAAGTAAGACAGGAAAACTGGAGACAGGAAGACACTCCGATATTCAGTCCAGACTGGGTCAGATATCAGTTGGATAACCTGTAAGCGCACAAATCCATGGGCCCCAATGTCATGCTTCCACGTGTGCTGAAAGAGCTGGCTGATACTGTTGCTGAGCCGCTCTCCATCATTTTTGAAAAATCATGGAGAATAAGAGAGGTGCCTGATGACTGGAAGAAAGCCAGCATCACTGCAGTCTTCAAAAAGTGCAAGAGGGAAGACCCAGGCAACTACAGACCACTCAGACTCACCTCCATCGCTGGGAAGGTGATGAAGCAGATCATTCTGGAGGCCATCTCTAACACATGGGAGAAAAGAAGGTTATCAGGAGTAACCAACATGGATTTACCAAAGGCGAATCCTGCGTGACTAATCTGATATCCTTCTGTGAAGCCATGACTAAGTGGATAGATGCAGGAAGAGCAGTGCATGTCATTTATCTTGACTTCAGTAAGGCTTTTGATGCTGTCTCCCGTAACATCCTCATAGGAAAAACTCAAGAAATGTGTCATAGCCAATTGGTGTGTGAGGTGGATTGAAAACTGGCTCAACAACAGTGTTCAGAGAGTTGTGATCAGCACTGCAGAGTCAAGCTGAAGGCCTGTGGCCAGTGGTGTTCCCCAGGGATAAGTACTGTGTCCAGTTTTGTTCAATATCTTCATCAACGACCTGGATGAGGGCATGGAATGTACCCTTGGCAAGGTTGCTGATGTTACAAAACTGGTAGGGGTGGCTGACACACCAGAAGGCTGTGCTGCTATCCAGTGTGATCTGAACAGGATGGAGAGCTGGACGAAGGGGAACCTCATGAGGTTCAATAAAGACATATGTAGAGTCCTGCATCTGAGGAGGAATAACACCAGGTACTGGTACATGTTAGGCCTTGCTCTGCTAGAAAGCAGCACCATGGAGAAAGACCTTGGAGTCCTAGTGGATGGCAAGTTATCGATGGGACAGCAATGTGCCCTTGCAGCCAGAAAGGCCAATGGCATCCTGGAGTGCATAAAGAAGAGTGTGTCCAGCAGGTGTAAGGAGGACCTCCTCCCCCTCTACTCTGCCCTTGTGACACAACTACTGGAATACTGTGTCCAGTTTTGGGGTCCCCAGTTTAAGAGAGACAGGGATCTACTGGAAAGAGTCCAACAGAGGCTATGAGGGTGATTAAGGGACTTTAGCATCTCCCTTGTGAAGAAAGACTGAGGTAACTGGGGCTGTTTAGTCTTGAGAAGAGGAGACTGAGAGGGAACTTTATTAATGTCTATAAGTATCTGAAGGGTGGGTGTCAAATGGAAGGAGACAATACTTTTTTTGTAGTGCCCTGCAATAGGACAAGGAACAATGGGTATAAACTTAAGCCTAGAAGGTTCCACGTCAACATGAGGAGAAACTTCTTTACTGTGAGGGTGATGAAGCACTGGAACAGGCTGCCCAGAGAAGATGTGGAGTCACCTTCACTAGAGACTTTCAAAACCTGTATGGATGCTTTTCTGTGTGGCATGCCCTGGGTGATCCTGCTTTGTCAACAGGGTTGGACTCGATAATCTCTAGAGGTCCCTTCCAATCCCTAACATTCTAAGAGTATGATTTTCTCTGTCTGGCCTGTTGTTATATAAACAAAACTCTGCCTGGACCTGTCAATATCAAACCTGAAACAAATGTAACAAGATATCATTATACGGTTTTTAGTTCATTGTAACATTACATGAAATGTATAAAATGGTATGATGACATGCTAAATACGTGCATATCATGTTTTAATTTAATAGTAAAATATGCTTATTCAGTAATTCAAAACTATTGAGGGAACTGTTGTGATTTTTGCACCATTTTAAAACTGTCATTCCAGGTGACGTATTTGGGTAGCGTGGTTTTTTTTATTAGTTTCAGCTCATGTAGATTTCTAAATTGCAATTGCTCCATCAAAACCAAATTACAGACTCTATTATATGTATCCATGCCTGCACAAGAATGCATGGAAAAAAAAAAAAGATTAAATTGATAAACTATTTCAATGCATCCATATTTAGTGTCTTGCAGTGGTTTTTCAGCAAGATTGAAGATAATAAGCAATATATTTCTAACCACACTGTGAAATTTTCTTCTCTAATAATACAGGATGTGAGAAATTGTCAGTTCTGAGGCCGTAGGTATGTGATCAATTAAATTTTTCTTCATTGACTTTAGCAAGATGAAGTGTTGGACCATGACAATTTATCTATTTATATCACTTTTCCTCCAATCAATAATCAGTAACCAGAAGCTCATTAAAGACTCTTTGTTTTAATGAGTGTTTAAGGATAAATAAGAGGCCTCCTTCACGTAATCTGTGTTTAAACAGTAAGTACTGGAGTGATTTATTAAATAATCCCAGATGTGAAACAACTAACACATTTCTAAGTGGTAACTTCTCATTTGTACTTTTGATGCACTTTCAGTTTCAGCCTATTTCTTGTACCTACAACAGCCCTCAGTCAAATATGGGCTAACATGAAGCCTCTTGCAATAACTAGAAAGACATTCTTCTGGGCCTTTCTCTTGCTGGGGAAAGGGCAGCACTGGGGACTGGAGACTGTTCTGCAGTATGTTGTTATAATCACCTTCAGCATGTGCAGTTTATCATGGAATATGACTTAAGGTGACTCTAGTCACAGTTGCATGCTTTCCTGGGTATTGTAAATAGCTTGTAGAACAGTGATCATACCATTCATTAAGTGGTTGGAATTAGCCAAAGAGCTGCACACCATTTTAAAAAAAATTAAAAAAAATTAAAACATGGGGGGCAGGGAGAAGAAGGAGGTCTAATCCCTCATGACTAAAACTATATTCTTGTCTCCATGAGAAAAACAGAGTCATCTAGCCTTAATGGGTAGTGGCATTTCTTTAATAGAGTTTATTTCAGCTGCAAGCTGTCCATTCATTCAAGAATTTGTCATCTTGAACACACTTTTAATGCTAGTTATTCTTTGCATAGCAAGGTGGTTTTAACTCAGATAGACATGAGAAGTGCAGAATACAAATGCTTCCACAAATTGATTTTCTTTGTTAGACCATTTGTGTTTCAACAGCTCAAAGATAACTGCTGGCACAGGGCATGCGATGCCAACTCAGCAAAATTCTGGCATAGATAAATAGACAACGTAGAATGGGAGAGGGAGGGATTTTGTGACTATGTTAAGTGATTTACAGGTAGCAATTCCTTTTCAAAAGTGGTTTAGTTAAGTTCCTAACTCACTGATTTTCAGGAAGCTGAAGGCTTCTTAAGGAATGGTGTCTTCTTGCATTTTTAATGCTTGTTCACTCCTGTTATATGATACAGAGCAGGAAAACACCCAAGGTTTCTTCCTAAACACTAAATTCTATTTTGTAGTATTTTAAGACCATTTGTAATTTTGACTTGGGAGACAGCTAGCCAGAGAACCATTAAGGAGGTGCACCGTTTATGTGGAAAAAGACCAGGCATTTGTCTGCTGAGTCAACACCATCACTCCAGCACATTTTAACAAGAAAGAAAGAACTTATTCCTCTGTAGGCCTCATCTGAGTGAGCATGTCCTTCACAGGCAAAGTATTTAAAGGAAGGTGTGGAACAACTTCTATCAGTGGAAAAAAGTTTAATGTTCATCAGTCATCACATGTCTGAATGTTTAATTTCTACTCTGATAAGCTTTCAAGAAAACTGATTTAGCGATTTCCAACTCAACATGTTTTCACAAAAGATGAGATAATAAACACAATGGAGTGTGTGTCTCTTCAAGGGAGAATGTTTACATAGTCCACCATTGTTCCAGAAGGCAATGTCATATATGAGAGCTGAAATATTTTGCAATCCATAATGTCTGAAGTTTGCAAGGGCTGTAATTTTGGTGCTTTGTGCTCACATTTCTAGTCCAGATGAACTTTCACTGGTGCCTGAAAGTCATCCTTTTGTCTTTTTCTCAGGCAGCAATACCCTACTACTCCTGACTATTATGTAGCTTACTCCATCTTTTCATAATTAGACAGAGCAAAGTCATCTAACTGCTTTGGAGACGGCTGAGAGGTACACACTCGTACTGGAAAAAAAAGAAAAAGACGCCTAAATGATTTTCTGTTGGGTTTTGGTTTTGTTTTTTTTCTCAAAAAGTAAACACACAAACAAATGAATGTTTTACATTATATGTTTCCTCATATATTTGATAACACAAAAATAAAAGTTTTGTAGAGAAGGGTAATTTTCTTGTTATTTTTCTGAGCGGACCCCATGTCTTTTGTAGTCCAAACTTTCCGAACTGGACAACTTTCCTTTAAGCTCACACACAACATATAAAATACCTTGTTCTTACTGACTGGATATAACATCTTGGTTAAGTTGATGGGCAAACCTACCTCATCATGTCTTCTTTCTTCTTGGGGAGCTGGTTGATGATGAATTACCATCTTAAAAACACCCTATCCATGAACAAACCAACTCTGATATTCACATCACATGGAAAGATTAACTGTAGAGGGCTAAGCAGAGACAAGTCAAGGAAGGCACTTCCACTTCAAGGGAAGATGCATGTGAAGTAAATCTCTTTTTTTCCATAGATCTCAAAGTGTCATGGTTTAACCCCAGTCAGTAACTCATCACCACACAGCCACTTGCTCACTCTCCCCAGCTGGGATCATGGAGAGAAAAAGTGAGAAAACTCATGTGTTGAGATAGAGACGGTTTAATAGGTAAAGCAAAAGCTGCACAGACAAGCAAAGCAAAACAAGGAATTCTTTCTTCACTTCCCATCATCAGGCAGTTGTTCAGCCATGTCCAGGAAAGCAGGGCTCCATCATGTGTAAGAATAACTTGTGAAGACAAACACCAGCACCCTGAATGTCCCTGTTTTCCTTCTTTCCTCAGCTTTATATACTGAGTATAACATCATGTGGTCTGCAATATCCCTTTGGTCCGTTGGTCTGTCCCAGATGTGTCCACTTCTCAATTCTTGTGCACTCCCAGCCTGCTTGTTGGTGATGTGGGGTGAGAAGCAGAAAACAACTCGACCCAAACCATAGCCCAATACCATTTATTGGGAGGAAAATGAATGTTAACTCAGTCAAAATCAGCACACAAGGGTATTCAGGAAATTGTTATTGATATAAAAATTTGGCAGAGGACAGAAGAACTATCTTCAGGATAAAATGGCCCAACCCCCTGCTAGTTTTCAAATGCAGTCTATGCCCAAGATTAATGTAGTTCTTTACAAAGCAGCACAGCTGCTGGAGATTTGGAAGAAGACATCCTCATGTGAAAAACTGTCAAGAATTTATGTTGTCTGCTTGGACCTGTTCTAAAGCTGACTGCACAGAAAATCATCCACACCAGACTTACTTGGGTTTGTTCCCATCTGGGAGGTGCTTCTGCTGAGTTGCCGTTTCAAGATTTTTTATGGAACTACCAAGGTATCTCTTTCTAAATGCTAGAAAGAAAGCAAGAGGCAGCAGGCCTTCACTTCCTCGTACTGCTTCAGCGTGATGTGGCCTTGAGAGGAGAGAAGAAGAAGAAAAAAGGTAATGCCTAAGCTCTCTTCAGGCAGTTGTAGAAAGGACATAACTGTCTTGTTTTGCTAGATCATTCAATGTCTATTTCCACATATGTGGAGTTCCTTGAGATAGGTATAATACTTACAAGGGCAGGAATTGGTGATTTCTGGTCTGGTATGTCATCAAATAGAAACTCATTAAAAAGAAGATAGCTTTGTGTTAGTACTTGCTTTTCTGACAGCAGCACAGGCTTGTGGGTCACAAAACACCAGTACAAAAAAACCACAAGCAGCTGTGATAAAGTGCAGCCCCTACCCTTTGAATCATGTTCAGCCTCTTCAGCTTCAAGGTTTCTGATGAAGTCTATTTAACGTAGGCCTGGGAAAATATCACTGAAAGAAGGTTATTTTTTGAAACCCTGAATAGGGGCAAGGGCATTCAAAAGGGCAATGATGTCTAGGGAAAAGTGGAGTGGAACTAAATATATTCAATGCTGACGAACAATTTTCCTCTTTCCAAGTAACTGTGGAAAAGAAGGGCAGGGTGAGGAGCAAAATAAATTCTTAACGGGTCTGAAGACTTTATCAAGCCTGAAAGAGAACATTTGGGGAAAAAAAAATGTTTTGTCTCGTAGAAAATACAGAGAAACTGAAAGAAGAACTTATGCAGAAAATACCAATCTGCTGCTAAATTCAAGTCTTCTTATTTATGTCAGTAGAGTGTCTGGTAGAGTTAGAGTAGCCAGAGATGAAAAAGGTGACAGTGACAAGATCAGGAAGTAAAGTAATAATGAGAAAATGCATCAATAGAAAATTGTTAAAACGTGCACCTCTTGGACAGATAAAAGATCCCAACAAAGAGGAGTTGTTGAATTTTTAAACTGTTAACGGGCCAAGCATGGTCAAAAAGGGACCTTGAGAGTCAAATTTACTACTTCTGGAGGCAGGTAAAAATCCATAAATGAGGAAGAAAAAGAAATCATGCTCATTTTCTGAGGTACAAGAATTTTCTCACAGAAATGGACACTTCACTGTTGCTACATCTAAGCCACCAGCATTTCTCGGAGATTATTTCTGATGTATTAGCTCCCCAGCACCTATGAAAAAAAAACAAAAATTCAGAAGCTATAAAACACTCATATCCAGACTGAGATTGCATTGACCTCTGAAGATGCTCAACCAGTATCTTGACAATTCTGCTCTTTCTCAGGAATGCAAATATCTCTGCCGTCTTGTGTTTACATGAAATACCAGGAATCTGTTTTAAAAACAGATAACAGGAGGCAAAAGAGAAGAGGGATTTAGAGGCAATTTTAAGTTTATGTTTGAAGAAAAAGGAAGGCTTTGACTACAGCTTTGTGCAGGAAACGCCAGTAGGCATTCAGTATGCTGCAGTCCCTAACCAGAGGTGGGCATGTCTTTAACAGAACTGGAAAAAAGCACATACTTGCAGCTCAACCACCTCAGTTCACCACCTGGTGCCTTTGCTCAAACTGACCTCTGTCAGCATTTAAGTTGAATATCAAAGTGTACTGACATGGCAGTGGTACGAATGTATATTCCTCTCCAGTAACTCTGCTATTACAGCAGCTAATCAAGGTCTACTGTGGCAAAGGATGTGAGGTGACTGCTAGAGGTGGGCCCACCAGATTTCATCTGCAAGCAGTCTTGAGGTCTAAAAGAAGATTTGTGTGGGAGAACCTTTCTGGTGGACTAGCAGATTGCTGTATGCATGGCTGCTGTGTCTCCGCAGTTAAGTGTGATTTCTATCATCCTCCCAGAGAAGTGTTCCTGTTTGTATTGAAGGGTGAAGCAGTAACACAAAACATAACAGACAGAGGTCAGCTATTTTCTCTAAGAACAAAATGGTGATGCTTTCCCTGGTAACAAAACTGCCTTGAAAGATGCCTATTGCTTCCCACTCAGCACACAAATTGGGTAGGATGTTTTGTCAGGAAATACAACAATCTTGCCACTATCTCAGCTGAAGCAAATGGCTCTTTAAAGACAGGTTATTAAGTTCCAGGTTCTTTATCTGCAAGAAATGGGAATTTGGCTTTCTAACTACACTCTCTTACAGCTGGTGGAGGCAATGCTTCCTAATGCCCATTCTGCATCATTGCACTGTAAATACCTAATTCTGGAAGGTATTTAGGAAGGGGGTTGTCTTTAAGAAGACAAATGAAGCAGCATGCTCCCTGGGATTACTTCTCATTTAATTCTGGAATACTCTTCATCAATTCACTGTTTTCCTGTAAATGCAGATATTGCAGAGAGGGACTGTCGTGGTTTAGGGTCAGGGCAGCCCCTTAAACCTATAACAGACG
>JANVCC010009943.1:81661-160705 GCA_025345505.1 Todiramphus chloris collaris | reverse complement strand
CACCCCCCAGTGTGGTACACAGGACCCAGCAGTGGCCTTGGTCTGCACACCAATCCTTGGTAGTAACTCCAAACATAAGGTGTTATCACTGCTAGAAGCAGACACTGTCTGTGAGAACAGGCTGCTAACTTCAGAAAGTGCAGTTAATTAAAAGAACCAAGCTGGAAAGTAAAATTACTGAACAGAATTAGTTCTGTTTTCACTCAAACCAGGACAGGGACATCACAGAATCGCAGAATTACTGAGGGGTACCACCTAACTTCAACCTCCCTTCACGTAGTGAAGTGACAAGGTACCCTCTGAGTCTCCTCTTCTCCAGGCTAAACAACCCCAGCTCCCTCAGCCTCTCCTCATAAGACTTTCCTTTTAGTCTCTTCACTAGCCTCATTGCTCTCCTCTGGACCTGCTCCAGCACCTCAATATCCTTCTTGAAGTGAGGGGCCCAGAACTGTACACAGTACTCAAGGTGAGGCCTCACCAGTGCTGAGTACAGGGGGAGAATCACATCCCTAGTCCTGCTGGCCACACTGTTCCTGATACAAGCCAGGATGCCATTGGCCTTCTGGGCAACCTGAGCACGCTGCTGGTTCATGTTCAACTAGTTATCAACCAGTACTTCCAAGTCTCTCTCCACCAGGCCACTCTCCAGACACTCCTCCCCCAGTGTGTAGTGCTGCATTTTGTTATTGTGGTCAAAGTGTAGGACCCTGCACTTAGTCCTGTTGAACTTCATCCCATTGGCCTCGGACATCAACCCAGTTTGTCCAGGTCCCTCTGTAGAATCTTCCTACCCTCCAGCAGATCAACATTCCCTCCCAGTTTGGTGCCATCCACAAATTTACTGAGGGTAGACTCAATCCCCACATACAGGTCATCAATAAAGATGTTTAATAGGACTGGTACCAGTACTGATTCCTGGGGTACACCACTGGTGACCAGATGCCAACTGGATGCAGCAACCATTCACCACCACTCTCTGGTCTCAGCCCAGAGTGATTGCCTCTCAGGGAGCAGTGGGCCTGTAATAAAGGTACTATCATTGTTACAGCACTTAGTAAAGGAGAATAGAAGATCCTATACACTGAGAAGGTGAAAAACAAATAATTGATTTGTCAGAAGCATGACAGTGAACAACAGGAAGTGATAGGCACAGGATTAGAGGCTTTAATGTGTTTAACTAGGGGTATATGAAACTACTCATAGAAATAACTGGAATACAAACAGGAAAAGGACCCCATATGGAACAGAGGTTTTCTTTAATATGACTATTTGCCATGGACATGGGATTTGAAACCCACTATAACTGAAAAGATAAAAATGAAAATGGCCCTCTACAGTATTCAGAACGTACAGTGAGATTCAATTCAGAAGTTGCAGGAAGCTCCAGAGAACATCTGTTGTCAGATAGGACCATCAAAGTTCTGAAGAGTAGACAAAATTGTGAGACTGTAGCCAGAACTCACGCAAAGTTGTTCTGCAACTTATGCAGAATAGTTGTTCTTCTTCTAATTTTCTTCCAACAGCAGAATCTATTTAAAGCATGTTGGTGAGCTGCGTGCCAGTAGGGAAAAGATAGTTTCACAAAAAGCTTTCATTTCGAAAATTTCTTTGGAAGATTTGTTTTTCCTGTCAGTGCACTAAAGGGAGGCTTGAAACAGAACTGTGCTAAAGGCATTCCCCATAGCAGGACCAGACAACCAATGGTTCCCGTACAAAACGCAAGTGACATGGCAGTGCTCAAAATCAACATCAGGTGAACAAAACCAGATCATGCAGGAGTCCTTGATCTTAATGTTTCTATAAGTAAAGGTCTGTGAACTAGTTGCGCATTGCTAGTGGGTAAAATAAAGCTTGGTTTTCCCAACTGTAAAAACACAGAATATGAACAATGAAGCGTTAAGATATGCAAGTATTTACCAGTAGTGCTTCAATGACCTGTAATGACTTCTGCCTGCAAGAGCTTTGAAATAATGAGATTTCCTTGGTTGATTTCACATGTTACTGGCAAAACATGCAAATAAATATTAGTTTATATACAAATGTATGTCACTAAATGCTCCATTGATGATGTTGAGCTATCACATTCAGTCAGCAGGAATTTACTTCAAAGAGTTGACCTGTGTGCACTTACTTGTGCCAGCTTGAACCTATTTATTATAAAAATTTGTAAAGTAAGGGGCAAAATGGAAGGGTCTTCCTCTGAAGAGGAAATGTAAATAGTAACCGGGGGTAATTTAAGCATTCTTCAGCAGAAAAAATACAAGAAACCTCCACTGAATAAAAATATGTTTGAATTCCTGCAGTAACTGAAAGTAGAGGTTCCCAGTTTCACATGGTGACAAGCAGGCAGTAGGATATACACATCTCAAGTGTCTCTCTATCTCAGCATCAAATTACATTTTTAAATAACCATGTCTTAAAAACCCCCAAACTTCAGCCCTGATCTAGAGAGTCAGCTACAAGCAATATTTTATATTTCAGAAAAGGTTAGTTTACTGCCCTACCTGTAAAGAACAAAGAAACAGAAATATATCAGCATACGCTAATCCCTCAGAGGAGTAAATCTGATTTAGACCAGTTCAAATTCCTCTTGATTGTGAGTCATTGGGTTAAAAACCACACATGGAAGACTTTTCTGTCATCGTGTATGTGGTTTGCAATACACGCAATGTGAGGAAAAGAAGTCTCATGTTGACAGTATCATCATACCAGTAGCAACAGAAGATTCATGGGCCTTATAATGGAGAAATAATAGGTAGTTACATTTCCATTTATTATAAATACTAAGTAATTCAATTACATTATAAATAAGTAAGTAGATGGTTCACACAGCCTTCCAATATCAGTATTTCTATGCACTATTTTCTACTGAAATTATTAAATGAAATTGTAGTGCATATATTGGAAAACAATGTACTTATGTATATGCACATAAAGTAGGTAGAGTTTTATTAAGAACTGTTTAAGGAATTCAGTAATTTCACTTTGATTTTTGAGAATTACTTGCATATTAACAGTCAAACCTAGTGTGATAAAGTTACTAGATTATTATACATAATTCATAATCTATAATAATACTATAGATAATTCTTTGTAGCTAATTAGCATGTAATCCATTTTTAATAGACCTAATTATTTTAAGTAATGTATTTTACCCTTTGTAAAACTGTCAGTTCTCTTCATAAAATGTTTTGTACTCTGTGTTTTCTCACAGTTCCATGACTGAGAGACCTCTGAGCTCTGGGTGTCTTTCACCACACACCCTGGGTAGCCAATCTGTTATGCTGAGGAGTCTTACAAAAGCTTGATGAAGTTCTTTTCAATCCCATAGGATGCACCATGACTCCTGCTGTTGGTAAAGACATTGTCCCAAACCACAGTCTCCTATTTCAGCAAAGGAAGTGATAAGATTCAGTGGGAGAGGCTATTTACCAATGTTTCACAGGGATACCATTTGTTCCATTGTTTCCTCCCATTTCAATGATGAATGTGATTCCCGTGGAACTTGTGAAAGTTCCCCTGCTTTTCTTCCAAAGCACATTTCTTGCCAGAGCAAAACTGAGGAGATCAGGTTGAGCACGAGAGACATCTCTGCACTTTCACTTGGTGGTGATGTAGAAGTTCAGGAAGGGATCACCCTTCCCTCCACCCTCCTGGGGAGGAGGGGGAGGGAGCAGGGCAGGCAGAAGTGAAACACCTGCAGAGCCTGTGCACTGGTCCCCAGCACACGTTGTTGTTGTGTCAGACCATGGTCAGTCTGAGGGAGACATGGAGGGCTTGCCTGCCTGGCCCTTCTGAGACAGGAATCCTTCAGGGCTTGAGCTTATCACACATTTCTGCTGATAACTAACTGCTTGATTCTCTGATAATTGTGATGCTCAGACAGGGAAAGGAACTCTGAAATCTAAACTTGGTTAAAATGTCTCAGTCTATTGTACGGGTCCTAAGAGGGGGAGTAATGGAAGCTGCTGTAATAACCTGACTCTGCAGGAAAACCTCTTGGACATTGGTTATTTGACAGCCTGGCATCTGTGATTTTCTGTTTTTCTCTCTTCTTCCCAAAGCAGCTTGTCATCAATGTTATAGTGTGCATTTTCATGAGGAAAGCACCAAAGTACCAAAGTACCTCCACCTTCTCTATGTCAGTCTTTGAAGTATGGGTAGATTTGGTTTAGATTCCTCAACCATCAAGCCCTTCTCTTTTCTAGCCTGGACAAACCCTTCAACCTTTCTCTACATACATGCCACATTCTCCAATCCTCGAATAGTGAAAGGACAAGAGGTAATGGGTTTAAATTAGAGAAGAGTAGATTTAGATTGGATATCAGGAAGAAGTTCTTCATACTGAGGGTGGTAGAACAGTGAAAGAGGCTACCCAGAGAGGTGGTTGAGGCCCCATGCCTGCAGATATTAAAAGTGAGGTTGGACAAGACTCTGAACAGCCTGGTTTAGTTGAGGGTATCTCCGCTCACTGCAGGGCGGCTGGACTAGATGAACTTTGGAGGTCCCTTCCAGCCCTGGCCATTCTATGATTCTGTGATCTTTGTGACTCTCTGCTGGACCATCTCCAATTTTCAGATGTCTCTTTTGAAATGAAAGAACAAAAAGTGGTCACAACATTCCTAGTGTGGCCTGGAAATTGTGGAATAGAGTGGGATAATCACATCCCTTGAGCTGCTGGCTATCTTGGTACCCATTCAGACGAGGGTGCCGCTGGTTCTTGCTGCTGGCTTATGCTCCTCTCACTGTTGTTCAAGGGGTCTGCAAAGGACCCCAGAGCCTTTCCATTCCATCTGATCCAAAGGCAATAAGCATTTAGCTCATTGTATGGCTCTTTCAATCCCAGGTGTAGGATTTTACTCTGATCTTTGTTAAACCTCATGCACCTCTTGTTGGTCAATCTTCCAACCTGTTGATGTCTCTCTAAATGGTTGCTTTTCCCTCCAGCATATCTACATCTCCTCCCAGTGTGGTGTCATCCAAAAACCCAGTGTAGCTCTCTGTTCCTACAGTGCCCACACAGACAGTGCTCTGGCCAGCACTAGCACTCTTGCAGGTGTAAAAAAGTCACTATTCCCATGTTCCTGGAACTCAGAAAGTATCCACTCCTCTATGGCCTGAACATGTTTTGTTACAAGCACAAGGTGTCTAGAAATGACAGAGGTGAAGCCTGATGGATGAGAAGAATCCATCACTAATCTTTAAGACCTAAGAAACCATGTTAAGGAGCCCAAAAACACAGTTTGTACAGAAAATGCCCAGGAGACGCCAGAAGCACCAGTCTCACTTTCAGAGACCTGCTGAGAGTTGTTAATTACAGAAAACTGAGGCCCAAAAAGGGTTTCTTTTCCTAGTCAACATCTTGTGGTTTTTTACTTCATTTTAACTTGAAATTACCCATTTGTGATGAAACGTAGGGAAAAGCATTGTGAAATTTTCCTGGGGTAGGAATAGATGTATGACATGCGGAGAGGTTGAGAAGATCAGTTGTGCTGGATCACACAGCGTGCTTAAGCATAAAGAAAACCTTTCAGATGACTGCAACAAATGGCAAGTCCACTCTTCAAAGCACCAACAATTTCAAAGTCTCTGGTAGGCCACAGGCCTGCACCATTTTGTCTTTAATCCAGCACAATCTTCCGTCAAACACTTCTCTAAAACACTTCAGTGAAGACTTCTTGTGAAAGGCGTGGAGACCCTGCCCTTCCTTTCTTTGAGAGCAGGACTACTCATGGTCGTCTGTGGTACTTAAGATTTCTGACAAACACTACAATCTTTCTGAAAATACTTTCTTTAAGAAGGACAATATTTTGTTTCCAGCAATTTGGATATTTTTCTCACAATACATCAAAAATAAAAATTCTGCTTCTAATTCATCTCTTGATGCGGACAACCCAAGTGCTGCAGTATGTTATCTCCTCTCTAAGACTTCAAAAACACGATTTTAATGGCATTCTAACTTAAGTCACAAGCTCTCCTTACACTTCCAAGCATTTTACCAAGGCTCTGTAGAGATGCTTTTAACTCAACTGCTGCAAGTTGAGATTGGCCAGCATTTCAGAACTCCAGTGTGAGTATGGAAACTCAACTTTTCTTGTGCTTGACTTTATAACCCTTTGCCTTCAGCAGCACAAATGTCTCAGGTTCAAGAATGCAGTGGTTAGTATCTAAAGCTTCAATTGCACCTTGTCTGAGTGGTTTTGGCCTTTTTGGTTTGGAGATTATTGATGAATGCCTTTTGTGCTTACAGGAACAGAGCAGTTGAATCAAGCTAAATTGTGTCTGGGACTAGATTTTCAAATATCCCTACCTTTCAGCATTCACCTGACTCTGCAGGAAAAATTATTGGACCTCAGTTATTTAATATTTGAATACCTGCAATCTCCTGAGTATACAGAAACTGCTTTCCCCATTTGTCTAGAGAAAAGGAAGCAATGTAAGGCTTTCCACTGGGTGCAGACATAAAGACATTTCTGGAGAAAAAAAATGCTTGGAGCTTTATTTTTTTAATTATTATTCTTTTCCTTTAAGGGAATCTTTGCTTATTGTCATGGTGACATAATATAATTTGTTAATACATCCTTTTTCTTCATTCAGGTTTGAAATACAAGTAACATTGATTTAATAAGCCACTGCTACATGCAATTGTTTTCCCAATTTTTTCTCTTCAGCAAGCAGACAGCAGGGATTTATGTTCAGTTTCTAGAGCTGATTAACCATTTGCAATGCACTTGTACATTGGAATGCCTCTCAAGTACAACATATTAGTTAAAAGAAGAAAACAAAACAGGAAAACAACAACAACAACAACAACAGCAAAAGAAATGTTCCCCTTTCAAACTGACAAATCTGATACTTTTTAGAATCACAGAATTATAAAATAAAGTGTGTGGGAAGGGCCATTAGGAGTCCTCCAGCCCAGTCTGTTTCTCAGAGTAGCACCAACCAGAGTAAATTGCCTCGCATTGTTGTGAATGTTCCCAAGGATGGAGATCCCACAGCCTCTCTGTTTGAAAGACTTCAGCCTCTCCATAGCTTCTGTTCTCACTTTTGACTTCTCCTATTGTATTTTTTTTTTTTAACATGTAAAGTTGAAATTTCCCATGCTCCAAACAATTTCTGTTGCCTCTGTACCTTCCACTGTTCATCTCTGTGCTCCATTTTCTCTGCACCCTGCCAACAGGAGACTACAAACAGCAGTTAAGGTCTCCCCAGTGTCATCTCTGCTCTGGCTGAACCTGCCTCAGCCCCATAGCCACTCCTTAGAGGCCGAGTGCTCCAGCCCCACTACCTGTCTTCCCTTGAATGACCGCAGGCTTGTCAACATATTTCATGTACATGGTGGCCCCAATTGGGGGGTAGTAGCTGGATCCAGCCTCACAAGTAGAGGGGCATAATCAAACCCACCTGCCTTCTGGCTGTGCCTTCCCAGGGCAGGACTTTGAACAGCATGAGGTCCCCATCAGCCCTTTCCTCCCTGTCCGTGTCCCTCTGGACAGCATCCTGCCCTTGGGTGTACAGACTGGTGCTCAGGTATGTGCTTGTCTTCGGAAGGTCAGAGGAGGAGGCATTATGAATCTGGATGACAGAAAATAGGAGATCTGTTTTTGTTTCTGCAGTACCAAAATTACTGTCCTTAGTCTTGCTCTTAGACAAAAAAGTCTGACTACCCAATGTTTGCTTTGTTTTTTATTGGTTAATAGCTTTTTTTTTTCCCAGAACTAAACAGATTAATCATAGTATAGTCATCTTATATGAATAAGAAAATAAGGCAAATAGACTGATCTCCAGTTAACACAGCCTATAAGATTATGCAAGCTAAAATATTAATATACCGAAGTGTTCCTCTCTAAGGATGTTCACTATAAAATAAAATATTGCATATTTCATTATTTCTTATAATAAGTAAGATTGAAATATTCTTTGTAATGTCATCTGAAATTATGCACAAAACCCAAAATCAGTAACACAACTAAATGTCTATCTCTAGTCCTATTCTGCATGCATTGATTAAGTTATCATCATTGCCTGAGTAGGATTTAAGGAGTGTCCTGTCAATTAAAATTTATTCAGAGAAATGAAGGAGGAAGTGCTGTGATTTGTTTTGCAAGTTTTGATGGCACATTGTTCCTTGTGGACCAGTGGAACTGCTCTCACTTTTTCTGAAAGGAAGGGCAAAATTTCCCAAAACATGAATGGAGACACTTTAAAAAACAATTCCAAACTTTTTAAAAACAGAAAATAAGGATTTAATTTATGAATTTAAGTATTTTATGGGCTTGATTTGGTTTTAAGGGAAAACCTGAAACACACTAACAATTATTATTATAATTTTCCTTTTACTGGTCTACCCCAACATTAAGGCAGCAGAATATAGGAAACACCTATACAGCTTTGCTGGGACAAACGCCCATGATCCGATGCCTAATGTCAATGTTCTGAAATCAAGATTATAAGCTCAAACTGGCTATAGAGAAAAGTCTTGAAATTCCTAATGGATCAACAGAATATTTTGCAGCATGTGGTGAAGGAGCAAAATCTGACATTAAAAGAAAGAACATGTAAACTGTGTTGTAAATAAGCCTGTGAAGACAGAATTTTCAGGTCATTAATTACCTCTGAGCTTAAAGAGAATGTCAGTAAGAACCTGCCTCTAGGAAAAAAGGCACATGCACTCAAAATGAAAGCACAGGTTTTCTGGAGTCTAATCATACCACTACAGAGAAAACATGTTACAGAGTAAGTGACATTTCAGTGTCATAGTTCAAATATGTGGATGTCCTGTGTTCAGATAGGATAGGGTTAATTTTCACCAGACATTGGGGAAAGGGGATGGTTGCAATCAAGATAGACTACTGAAACAGGAAGTGTGTTATTTGAGACCATACTGACTGTCATGCAAGATGCATAAGAGCAGGGAGGGCACCAAGAAAAGTCTGTGAATCAGGCCGGGGCTCTTCAGTATGTGTGGCTCTGTTTTCTCCTGTTGTTTGATCTCCATTCTTAGCATGTGTTGGTTCGTGGATGATATTTGTTGCTGTTAATTGTTGTTTCCCCTGTCATATTGTTGTATTAAACCCTCCTTATCTCAACCCAAGAGGTTTTTGCATCTTTCTGCATCTTCTGCTTCCCATTCAGGTAGGAGGGAGGGGGATAAATTAATGTATTAGTGCACTAATGAAGATATAAATGGTACTGTCTTTTCTTGAAGCAAATATAGACATAGTAAAACAGGTGCAACCACAAGAATATGCAGATATTTTGTAGCCAGATACAATATATAAGCACCTTGCATTAATATGACTAATGTAAGTATCAAAGGGGCAAACAATGTCATTGCATCGGAAAGCATCCACATAACAGAGTTTCCAAAGGACGAGATAAACATGAGGACTGTGGAATATTCTGTCAGGGCCAGACTGGTGGGAAAATGAGGGAGTGTTAAGGTGGGAGTATAACCTTCTCAGGAGCAATGCATAATCACGCATTTTTCATAGCCACAGTTGTTGCAGCAACAGCTCAATCAAGTTGGGAAACTGGTTGACAAGAAATAAGAATATCATCCATATAATGATAAATTAAAACATTTGGAAACCATTGCTGCACTGGTTGTAACACTGCCGCAAACACGTGCTGACAAATTGTAGGGCTATTCCTCATTCCCTGGGGCAACACCAACCAGTGATATCATTGCATAGGTTCTGCATGATTTAACGATGGAACAGAAAAAACAAATCTGGAAGCATCATCAGGGTGCAAAAAAATGGTAAAAAAGCAATCTTTTAAATCAATCACAATTAATTGCCAGTCTGAGGGAATCATAGTTGGAGAGGGCATCCCAGGTTGTAGGGCTCCCATAGGCTCCAATAACAGCATTAATAGCCCTCAAATCATGTAGCAAATGCCATTTACCTCACTTTTTGAGAATTTGAAATACAGGGGTATTCCAGGGACTAGAAGTAGGTTTAATGTGCCCTGCCTGTAATTGTTCTTGTACCAGTTCTTGTAAATGTTGAAGCCACTCCACCTTTAGGGACCATTGATCCACCCACACAGGGATGTCTGTGATCCATGTAAGTTTACAAATATCCTGAAACTGCATTTGGAACAACTGATCAATGGCCCCTAAAGAAAAACCTTCTGGGGGGTTTGTGAAATTTGAACCACAGTGACAAATTGTCCTAGCACATCACATCCCCATAAACTGCAGAGAATAGCAGCAATAAAGGGAGCTATACGAGCTATCTCTCCCTCTGGGCCTTTTACGGCACATAACATAGCACTCTGTCTTGGGCATTGTCATCCTCCCACCCTCATGATAGTGGATTCAGGGGTAACAGTGGCCCACTCTAAAGGCCACTCAGTATGTTTTATAATAGAAACATCAGCGCCTGTGTCCACTAATCCAGTAAACTTCTGACCATCTGTGGTATATGTCACGTGAGGTTGCTGTGCCATGATGATCTCGGAACAAAAAACTGACGATCCTCCCATATTTCCAAAGCCTCCACTTCCCCGATGACCTAAACCATGGGGTGTGGCATTATAAAAAGGAACCAGCTGGGCTAGATGTTGGCCCTGCAGAATAAAACAAGGGGGAGCAGGGGTCCAAATCATAATTTGAATCTCCCTCTCAAAATCCAAATCAGTAACTCCAGGAAGAACAAAAACTCCCATTTTGTAGTTGAAGACCTGACAATTAATAATGCGTGGTGTCAGGGGTAAAGGGCCCCACACTCCTGTCAGAACAAGGATAACCTCAGTAGTGGTAAGGGTTGCTGCTTCTCAGGAGGCCAGGTCCAAGCTGACACTTCCAGCAGTTGCTGGGGTGAGGTCACAGACCATGCATTTTGAGTTGCATTTTTTTGATTCTGTGGGGTGCGCGGTATCGCTCCCCACCAAGAGTTTCCCGACAATAATTGGCCCTGAGTGTAAATGTAGATTGGCACTCATTAGCCCAGTGTCTCCCTTTTCCACACCATGGACAATACCAAGTAGGAAGTCTCTTATTTCCTTTCTTAGGACAATTTTTATGAAAATGACCCAAATCTCCGCATCTATAACACCCCTCATTATTACCAGCACCAAGACGTAATTAAGCAGCAAGAGTCATAGCTAATTCTGCTGTATGGTGACTTACCAAGCCTACATTCTGGCATACCCTGACCATGTCTGCTATATCACAGGTCATTTTCTTAGGTATAGCCTGTAAGCCATGTTTACAATCTCGATTAGCATTTTCAAATGCTAATTGTCTTAACACAATGGTTTGAGCAGAAGCATTATCAATTTGCTGCTTCAGGGATGCCTGCAGGTGATACAAAAAGGATGTAAAAGGCTCATTAGGACACTGAACAACTTTTACAAAGAACAGAGCAGATTCCCCATCTGTACTTGGGACTTGTCGAAAAGCCTGTCAGACCACTTGATTAATTACTCCATACAAGGATAATTAACCTGATCCTGGGGAGTGGCATGCACACTCTCTCCAGATAATTGTGTATATGTAAGAGGAGACTGCCCCTGCCCTTGATCCTGACCAAAGTCAATCACCTGCAAAGTACACCCTTTGCAGAAATCAGTTAACCATACAGCATATTGAGTACTTGTAAGAATCATCTTCATCAATATTTCCCATCCTGAGGAGTTAATACCTGTGACACACTAATTGCTTCCAGAAAAGTACACATCTAGGGAGACCCAACCCCCCTCACCAACCGCCTGAGCTCCTTAATAATAGAATAAGACATTCCTGATATGCAGGGACCTGTCTTTGCCGATACAACACAGAACATGCAGTAACACCTTTCATATCCCCGTGTTGCAATGCTTCTTGCCAGCAACAATCCCAGCAGCTGTGCACCGCTGAAACACTATCATCAGGAGGATATAAATCAGGCTCCTTCTCAGGGTCTTTGAGACCAGGGTCAAATGGACCATCATCAGGATCATCATTCTTGTCAAACACTGACATAGTGGGCAACTTTTTAAACAAATCCTCAGTCTGCTTGTCTGGGTATTCTGAGGGAGGGGAGCGACCCACAATCGCACCTGTCATCCTCAAACAACACAGGGGCAGAAGAATGCACTGGAGGAGAAGAGGGTCCTGGGCTGCCGCTGGCAATATGAATCTGGTCCCCGGCAGCACGCAGGGTAGCGATAACAGCACCCCAAGTCAATAAATGCTTACAAGCCCCCATGTCTCCGTGTCCTGCTTTATAAGATAATTTCCTCCTCACCTCCTGCCAGGCTTCCAGTTGAAAGGTGCCATCAGAGGGAAGGTCTGGGACATGTTCTGTCACCCAGTCCATAAGACTAATTAACTTTACAGTAGAAACCTCATAGTCATGCAGCAGCATTAAGGCGTTTCAAGGCATCCACATTCTGTTTCTGTTCTCGCGATGTTTTTCCTCCCATCATTCCCAACTGCTCACCTGTATAGGTGATGGACGCATCAAATTCCAGATAATGCAGCAGCTGCTTTCTATCGGTTCAGTCGGGTTCCACCACTGGCACAATGTTCTTACAATAATGCTGCATTCTAAAGTCCCTGTTCATGTGACCATTTGTGGTGGATCATGCCACGGACTCCCCAGTTAATGTACAAGAGAGACGTTTTATTAGGACAGCAAGCCACTTATATAGCCAACTATGTTTACCATACAAACTTAACCAATATTGGCACCCAGCCATGTTCTCATTAACAACAACACAGGCAAAAACAAAAGTTCTTTTCAGCTGCTTTACGGCTATCTTTAAAACAACAGTTCAAAGGCAGATGTTCACAGGACATTTTCAAGCTGCTGAACATTATACTCCCATCTTAACACTCCCTCATTTTCCCACCAGCCTAGCCCCGACAGAATACTCCACAGAGGACAGCAAATAACCCAGGCATGTTGGTGAACAGAGGAGAAAGATTACTCACAAAACCAAAACAAAACCATAAAAAACATTGGCAGCTGGGGTGGCTGTCTCTGGCAGTAAGGTGTCAAGTGGTGCAGAAGGACCAAATATATGTGAGAAGAGGTGAGATAGAAAGAAGTTTCCCACTTCTGTGCTCACTTCCCTTGTCAAGGGTCTCCTAAGCCTCACCACCTTAGCCCTAGCAAATTTGATCTCAGCAAGGTGATGGTTTCATCAAACCACTATAGGCATCAATGCTAACTGTGTGACATCTTGGTGCTGAATAACCACAGCTATTTAGGATAAGCCCTGGAAACCTAACAGTTCAGTACATAGAGTGAGAAGTAGTGAAAATACACAAACCTTCAGTATAAGTGTATTTACAATTAATTAATTCAGTAAGGTTTTATTTTAACATATTAAACTAAACTAACTGGTGCCTAAACAGTCTCACCACAGTGATCTCTAATACCATCAGATATATGTACATATATAGAAATACATATATAATGACGTTATTTATTCAGTTACAGCATCATTCTTTGTGCACACAGACACACACACAGAGCTTCAGGACAACATTGCACTTAAAAGACCTAGAGCAAATCCACACCCTTTTCTTGTCAACTGTTCAACACAAGGTAATATCTTGAATGTAAAAATTTAGCTACTTGTACTCCCAGATGGGCAGAATGTCCTCTTCAGGCACAGATGTAAATGCAAAATGCTTCCATGATGAATGAGAGCAGCAGAAAGGAAATTAATGCCCTTCAGAAGTAAAAGAGTAACCAAAGTTGCCATCTTTTTATTGCTCGGTTAGTATTGAGTCATTCTTTACTAATTAAACTAAGATCATTTTTTTATTGTCCCCTGTTAACAGATAACAGTGTTTGTGATGGCTTAACCTTTAGTTCTTCGATGGAGACATAGAAGTACTCAACTTCCAGAAAGGTTTAAGTGCGATAGAGAAAGCTCACATCTTCCTGAGAGAGTTAATGTTCGTGTGTAGCTCTTCAAGTTACATGATTCAGTCCATGATTATATAAAGAGCTAAATGTGGGAAAAAAAAACCCTCTATTTTTAATTTTTCCTGAATCAGCTTTGCTATAAATTGGGACAGTAAACTCAAAATAGTACTAAACCATCAATTTCAGGATTTTCATTTGTCTGTATGGGAGATCCTAGGGCATAATAATTTTCAAATGCTGTTCTCCAAATGTCTAAATTCAGGAATAGCTTTTCCAGGCAGACATCAGTCTAAAGAGAAGGACCCCTGTCAGCACTGGTTTTTGTGGTTGGCAGTGACTGTTAAGTCAGGTGTCCCCATGTGTCTGTGTATCCTGTGATCAACAAAACCCTTTCAAACCTCAGTCACTGCCATGGCAAGCTTTCCTTCATTTGGCAGAAAAACAGACTTATCTATTTGAAATAAAACGAAAAAATATATTTGTTTGAAGCCTAATTTTTGTAAATCACCTAATGATTTGGAGAAGCTGTGATGTATTAAAAAATGTGGGATCTGTAAAAAGGTTTTTAAAATACATCACAGTTAGCATTCAGTGATTATGTGAAAAGTAACTGAAAATCATTTCCCAAATCAGGTTCTTCTAGAAAAAGTGACTCCTCACCTTCCCTGCTGTGTGCCAGTAGTGAACTGCATAATGTATTTGCAATTTTCCTTGTAGTACAGGACCTTGTAAATTTTTGTACTAGTTATGGAGCTTATAAAAAACCAAAAAATGATAAAATGACAAGAAATAAAATGTGTTGATCTGCTGCTTTGTAATAGTACTATAAACTACTACAACTTTCAGGAGATCATATTTTAACTCCTCAATCATCTTCTTATTTCATATCCAATGAGCAGTTTCATATGTTCTGCTTTTTCACGAAGCTTTTATGACAGTTGTGTTTATCACAAATCACCCTTTTATATCATTAATCAGAAAAAGAAAGCAATTGCCTGTAGTAAACCAAATGAACCTTGGCAAATGGAAATATTCATAAAAATTAACAACTCTAAATAGAATTGTCCTCTATCAGTCTTTCTTTTCTGCATATAATTAATGTGGTTGAATATTTAACAGTGTTGAGACCAACAATATTTACCTCCATCCTCAACAGATCACCATTTTTACTATTCTTTTAGATCTTCCCCAACCTGAAGTCCTTCAGTTTTCCTGAAGGCGTAAGATGTTAAATCTTTCCTGGCATAAGATGTTAAATCTTGATCATCAATTGGTTTTTATTAACATGCATATTTAACCTATCATTGTTGCTAAAATTTTATCAAAGATAAAATGGGTAATACTTCACAGTCTACCAGCATTTTGCATCCCTGTTTGTATCTCATTTTCCTTCCATCCTTCCATTGTTTTTAGGGAGTAGGTGAAAAACAAAAATGTCTTTCTTCTGTGTTAGTTGCAAGTTCAGTAATTTCTGAACAAACTGAATTCTATCCCTGTTTTTAAGATCAGCTCTCTTTTTCTCAGTTTGATAAACTTCAGTAAAGCTTTAAAATTTACAGAGATCAAATGACAGTGATAACAAAGTTGAGAACTCCTGAAATGTAGGTGCCAGTATCATGAATTTCATGTCTTCATTGGATCTGACTGTAGACAAAGATTTGTCTGCAACACCAAAGGGTAAGGCATGGACATTGCTTTAAGTTCAGAGATACTATGATAGCACACTTACTTAATTACCTTTTGACATAGAGGTTATTACTCACTCTGGATGACGTGGAAACACCTGTTCTTTTGAAACCTATAAACATAGTGCAGTTGTAGATGCATTCGATTACCGGGAAATTGTTCTATACAAGTGAGCGCATTCTTACCAATTTGTAGCGTCCAATGTACATGAACACATTTACATAGTCTCCAAACAACAGATATTCAACACTGAATGTGTAACCTGTAACAGGAGGATGCTCCATGTAAATGTCTCTTGTCTTTAAAGGAAAATCCACTAAAGAATCACCTGCCACAACTGTGAATATTTGGAGACTGGCTGTGTGACAATACTCTAGGTATGGATTTGGAATGGGGTCCAGGAAGGGGGACAGAGGAGAGCCCAGAGATACCATTAGTATCAGACAATGTTGTAAATATTCCCCATTGCCCTGCACTGGGGACATACCAGCCATATATTTTGTTATCCTTAAGGGATGGAAACTACTTCAGGCTTAATTATCTCAGGGCAATGAAGCCATCCATTGCATGTTTATCTATGAAATGCTGATACTGGTTTACGTTAAAGAACTGCTTAGTGCAAGCCTTTATACTACATACTGGGACTTCTTCCAAAACATATGCTGGAGAGCACTGAATACCATGTGATTTTTCCCTCTTCAGCATTTTCTCCCTAATATATAGACCTCCTACCTGAAGTGTATGAACATATTTTTTTGTCTATTTTATTAAACAGAAAAATGGCTAATAAAAATATTAGTAAGTAGAACACTTTAGAATTCATTGTGACTTTTTGCCTGCTCTGGAGATTAATTACACTGCAGAGGGCCAGAAAATTAAGATAATTTCTCCTGCAAATTGAATTCTAGTACTGCATATCTGAACAGCTTTATTTTTCAATGGAGGATAGTTATCATCATCCCCACAACACTTTCAACTACATTAGTAGACAGATTTTTCTATTTTCTTTTCTTAATTGGAAAAATCTCTACTCCTAAAATTACTGCCATGACTTTGTGAGATTCCAGATCACTGTACCATCAAATTCAATAAGCTGACTGTTCAATTCACAGGTTCCTTATGCCTTGCCAGCATCCTCAGCAGCTCAGCCATCATCCCACAGTTAAGGTGTGTTTCTTCTATCTTAGGCAGTTAATCAGAACTTCCCCCTAAAATGCATTAAGGAATGTGTGTTCCTCAAATGTTTGTTGGAGCTGTGGATGAAACAGCCTGCACAAGGAGCAAACACCTTCTTCATTTCTGGTCCCACAGTTCTCTGTTTGCCCTGAAGAGGTGGAATAATATGTATTCCTCAGCTAGGAGGGATCTTTCTGCATTTCTAAGAGACATGTTGCTCAGCCTGTTAGACTAATCATAGTATATCAAGTCCCGGGAGGTGCTTGTTCTATGCTGTACATTGAATTGCTGTACAGAGCGAGGGTTAAAAAAAAAACTTAATCAATTCCTTATTAACAAGTTCCAGTGACTAGGGAGCTGCCAATCTTCTGTAACTTGGTCCCTACACAGATTTCCTCCAGAAAATCTTATAGACCATATTTTCCAAATGCTGTTAGACTTATCAACATCTCTTGATGGCATCTCATAATTCATCTATTTTTCACCTCAGTGACACTATTGGGATGTCATCATATGAAGCATTACATGAAGAAGATAAGGTAATATTTTTAAACTGGAAGAATTACATATTTTAAATAATTTTCAGTATTTCAAAGTATTAAAGGCAGTGATCAGTGTTTTAGAATCTCTGGTAATGCACCTGCAGTGAGTAATGAAGATGACTGTGTCTCGTGTGCCCATAGAGTGCTCATACATACAAAGAACCAAATCTTGTTAGGAGCACACTGTTTCATGTGGAAATTATTTGTTTCTTCCTCCCTAAAAAAGTTAATAAAAAGGATAGGGGTGGTTTGGTTTTTTTGTTTGTTTATTTTGGTGTTTGTTTGTTTGTGGGGTTGTTTGGTTTTTGTGTTTCATGTTGGGTTTTTTTTCTTGTTTTTTCCTTTTTTTAATTTTTTTTTCCTTCCCTTTAATATCTAAGTTAGGAAATTATTTTATGGAGTTTAAGTTTCTTATGGAAGTGTATTCTGTGTGTCTACAGTCCACTGAACCTACTATACTCAAGGGTTTCAGTCACTTCCAGTAATCTGTAGATTAATTCTTACTTGAATTAATTAAACTTTTCAGACACAGTCCTTGTCTGCTGATACACTAGAATTCCTACTGACTGTCAACAAGTACTCTATTCTTAGAGTATTCCCTCAGTCATGTCTGCATCAGGAATGATGAGAGAAAGCATCATCAGATTCTGTGTGTCTTCTGCTTATCTACTTTTTCATTTGTCTATCTTATTATGATGTGATAAATCTGTATGAACATGTGGATTTGGTGACAACTTGTCATTTACTGAAGACTGTGTCTCTGAGGGATCAGGGACACACTGGGAGCCTTATGACAAGGCTTACTGAAGTGATAGTATTACTGGTGACTCCATAGAACTTGACTATCACCGGTATTGCTACACCAACTGGGCAGACTGGTGCAGATAAGGCTCATTTCATACAGAACACTGACACAGTGCTTATGCAGTATCTGGAGGTGAACTGAGATCTCTGGGAGTCCTGCAGAGCACGAGGTTTCGGTGAAGTCTTGAGAAATTCATATGCCAAGTCTGATGGAAGTCAGAAAATTTTCCTTCTTGGTTCAAATGCTGTCAGCTTATTGTGCTTCCTTACGTAGACAATTTGGTTCTATGCATTTGGTGTTAAGGCATTGCATGCTAAATTCAATTCTCTGTTTTGTGGGAGATTCATAGACCCTGGAGCAGTTCCTAACCCTGTGCAGGGCTGTGTGTGACATGGGAAGGCGTGTTCAGCATTTTCCCAGGGGACCCAGCCAGATCAGACTGGGAGGGGATTGAGATACCAAGAGGTATGGCTCCATAACTAGCCATGGTTTTCACAGCAGCATATGTTTCAGTAGGGATACAGCAGATGCTGTATATAGGCTGTTCCAACTCTGCACAGCACCAGAAGTATCTCCATAACCAAAAAAAAAACAGAGATAGAGACACTTTTAACATAAGCTTTCTTATAAACATGATTTTGCTCACAGAAGATGCCTTTGGAAAAAAGGATGTAGATAAAATTTTTTATTGTAGTGGGTTTTTTATTAAACCTTTTAACCACTTGAAGGTTTTGGGGTTTGTTTTTTTTTTGTGGGTTTTTTCTTTTTTTCTTTTCGGTGGCATTGCTATTTACATATATGAAATGTTTTCATTGGACAAAATAGTTAAACAATAATTGTGGTTTTTAAAATGTAAGTGGGGATATAAAATTCTGAGACATGAAAACCAAATTCCTCTGGTTTTTTCTTTTTCTTTCTTTTTCATAATTAAATGGAGAAAGTCAAGCAATCACCCTCAGGTTCCATGGCACCTACAATGACAATAGAGGCCTTGTGCTGAATAATTTCATATCCAGCCTCAAGAATTACTCCAAGCTACCCCATCCTGTTCATAATAGTCGCTTTTCAATGCAGCATCTGAAAATCTGCTCTGTCACTCATGTAAAATGCCCATAAAGAAATAACTTATTTCAATGTATGTTATAAACCCCCAGATTTGTATTAATAAGGTAGCTCTGATTGAGGACATTTTTTATGCCTTTGAAACTTCCATAGGTCCTTCCATAGGTGCCTGAGACACCATGTTTCTTCGTTTTCCACCAAACATAATGGGAAGCTGTCAGCACTAGCACAGACTCTCTCTGGTATTAGCTAATCCACTCTGAACTTCGGTTTTGAAAAAGGAGATGTCTGTTACTGTCACCATGTGTCACTACAGTTTTGGGAAAATAGCAGCTTTTGTGAAATACTCTGCCTTTTAAAGGACTGTCTGATACTGTATCCCTAAGACATACATGAGCTGCTCAGAGATGTTTGCTGCTGTTCAGAAAAAATACATCTTTTAACTTTCAGTCTGCAGGGAGACAGTTTCAAGTAGGTAAGAACAAGTTTTCCAGCCTAAACATACTTTTCAGAGACTGGCAGTTACCTCACAACTGACTTACTTACAGGGGAAAATCATAAAATCATAGAATCATAGAATGGTGGGGGTTGGAAGGGAACTCTGGAGATCATCGAGTCCAACCCCCCTGCCAACACAGGAACACCCAGCGTAGGCCAGACAGGAATAGATCCAGGTGTGTCTAGAGAAGAAGATTCCACAACCTCCCTAGGAAGCCTCTTACAATGCTCCGTCACTCTCATAGTGCAGAAGTTTTTCCTCACGTTGAGGTGGAACTTCCTGTGTTCCACCTTACTACCATCACCTCTTGTTCTATCACAGGGCACCACTGAGAAGAGTCTGGCTTCTTCTACTTGACACCCACCCTTCAAATATTTGTAAACATTAATAAGATCCCCTCTCAGTCTTCTCTTCTCCAGGCTAAACAGCTCCAGGGCCTTCAACCTTTCCTCATAAGAGAGATGTTTCAGTCCCTTAATCAACTCTGCAGCCCTAAAAAAAAAAAACTCAACAAAGTGTTCTTTGTTAGGGACTTTGATATTTCATTGGTTAATTAAAAAGCAAGCATTGTTTCAACAAAATATAAGTCCATTGAAAAAAATAAGCAAACCTAAGACCTAAGAGTGTAACACTGGTTTTGCTGTAATTACAGCAGGAAGGAAACTTAAGGAGATCAGAAACAACTTAATTTTCTGTTAGAGCATATACAATATGCCTGCTTCCTTAGAAAAGACAGTGCTGTTCTTATTAGTGGTACTTTATAGATCTGAATTCTATATACAAGAAAAGAGGCAGGACGTGTTTTTTCTGGGGAAGTGTTTTTTAAGCCTATACATCTGTTTTGAACCTGCACAAATGGACAGGAGAATTGTAACTTGTAGATAAAATTCCTCCTTGGGACAGCTTGCCTTGTGCTGTGAAATAGTCCATGGAGGTGAACTCTAACCTGAAGTCCATGACACCTTCTGGCAAAGGTGGGAAACAGTGAAGGTTTGAAATAGTGAGAATTTGAAATAGTGAGGATTTGAAATAGTGAGGATTTGAAAAAGTAAGGATTTCTGGGGAGTGAGGACGTGTAGTATGTCCCAACGACTGTGACATGGTAAGAATGAGGAGGAATGGGTGCTATAATCAGAAGTTTCAGCCAGTATCCAAGTGTCAGACCATGTCAGGATCCAAAATCAGGGCAGAAATAAGTTTCAGGAATAGCAAGTCTTGCACAGAAGCAGGAAGAGGAGAGAGAGAGAGAACAAGGATGGGATGCACAGGGCTCTGTGCTGCTAGCAACCAGTCCTCCGTCAATGTGTTCTTCAGCTCATCGCAAGTATCAATAGAAAGATAACAAGCATATTTATGTTTAGTTTCTTAGTGGTGACACCCTGCAAATCCACAGTCAGAACTCAAGCCTCTTTCCTGATCAGATTGCAGAGCCGGTCCAGGGACTGATTAGGAACAGAAGTTTTGTAGGATTGGTCAGGAGAGAGGAGCTGTGCAGCTATTGATCAAGGAGAGGTGCACAGGATGGAGCAGGACACCAGGCCTGCCACTGAATTTTCAACACAATGAGTCACATACTGACTCTAGAGAAAGCACAAATGCTGACACTGGACATTCCATGATGGTGGCTCATTGAAGTGCTCAGAAGTAGCCAGCAAGTGATGTGAGCATGCCATGGACAGAAACTGATAGGATTCAGGGAGAGCTGCAGTCCGTGCTGGCTTTTTGGATCCGCAAAATCCAGTGAAGCTCAATTCTTAAGTCTGCTCAGTCGTATCCTGATTGGATTGTGTAAGTCCAACCTTAAGGTGACTTCTGTGCCTTTTGTATTCTCTGCACTCACAGAAACAATAATCATGAAATTCTGGAACATCTTCTGAAGGAAATACCTCTGGTACCTGACTTTCAGCATAGCAGCTTGGTCAGTGCAACCTGTTCAGGTGAGGGGAGGGACAGAGGTTTGTCTGACCTACTGGTGGGTACACTGTGCTCCCAGAAAGCCCAGATGGTTGGCACTGCTCCACAGCTTGGTGACAGGGAGTAAATGCCCCAGACGCCACGAGCATTGACCAAAAGGCTGTTGAAAGCAGATCGCTAAGCAGCCCTGCAGTGCACAGTCAGCCTTCACCCTGCAAAGCAACAGGAACATCACTGTCTGCAGCCCAGTGCCTCCAAGCCAATGGAACCCACTTGGCAAGCACACACAATGTTCTACTGAACTTCAGAGCCAGCATGAGTGTTTCTAGCTCATTTAAAATTAATCTTAACATTGCTGTCAACAGTCTCCTGAGAGGAAAAGTTGGTAGGTAGAGACCCTCATGCCTAATTGCTTTGCAATTATATTTTCCAAGGAGGTATATCAGTATGTATTAGTAAATCTCTAGTTCTTGCTGCTATAGTTAAGGGTCTGTCACAGTTTTCATTTTGAAACCATCATTTTAGGGATTTATAGGTTTTTGTAAACCATGAAACTTTGCTTCCAGCTGCAATTTGTCATAGCAAGGTCTCAGGGTAAAGAACAAATTTGTTGACAAAATCTTATAAATATGCAATTTCTCTGCTTTTGATTTATTTTTCTGAAATGGAAAATATAATATACATATATATTTGTGCACATATATCTATATATTTGCTGATGCATTTTTGCAATTCATGAATTCAAATTATTTTCTATACAGTCATTTTCAACTTTTGTTCCTTCTAAAGCTCCAGAAAGGAAATCTAAGTTCTCTCAGAAGCATATCATACTAAAGGTACTGGAGATCTGTAGTTCTTTGGGCACATAATCACATAAATTTTGTTCTAAAATTTCTTTGTATGGGCTGTAGTCAAGAGCATGTGGAAGCTGAGGTGGGTATTCTCATTGTCTCTTACAGAGATGGTGTTTTCTTTTTGCAGCTTCTCTCTTACCTAAATTCATGAGTTCCTTGGAACAATTGGCAACGGTTGCAAGGTGATTACCCTTAAATGAAATTTTGTTGTCAAAGGCTAAAAATGTTGTTTTGTTTTTCTCTGGGATGCTGTTAGTTTTTGGTTTTGGTTACTCATTGTAGTGGTCTGGCTGATCTGTTTTTCCCCACCCAGCCCTCACGCTGCAGCACTGGGAGCTGGAGGGTGTTGATAACACACCCGTGTTATGACTGCCAGTGCTCACACAGCACCAGAGGATGGGGGGGCAAGATGGGGAGGGGATACGGCCGACCTGAGCTGAGCAGTGGGACATTCCATACCATATGATGTCAGCTCAACTATAAAGGGAGAGGGCAGGAGGAGAATGGGGGTGCATTCAGCTTTGTCCTCCAAGCAACTGCTACGTGTTCTGGAGCCCTGCTTCCTGGACTCAGCCCGACCACCTGTGGATGGGAAGTAGAGAATAACATCTTTATCTATCATAACCCATGGTTCTTTTTTTCATCTTATTCTCTCCCTGTGTGCCATGCTGGTGGAGGTTGAGAGGAGTGATAAAAGGTCTTGGTGGGCACCTGGTGCCCATCCAGGGTAAACCCACCACACTCATTCATGCTAATTAAAAAGGCCTGTCTTTGGACCTCCCTAGCGGACTCTTTATCAACTGTGCATATGTAATCTGGAGCTCCCCAATCTTCTTTAATTAAGAGTATTTGTTTCCAATTAAAATGATGCTATTGATTCTTTTTCTTCCTTTTCCAACTAATTTTTTTGAAGTTTCTTTCATAGCTTATTATTTTCTTTATGAAATTTGTAAGGGAAAATAAGAATGAAGATTGATTTGAGGTTATTGCCAACTAACATAGAACCAACAAAATTTACTAATTTAGCAAAATAATTGGCACTTGAGGTGTTTATGAGCAACATCCAAGATATATTTCCACAAACAGTGGTTCTACCTACCATCAGTATTTTATCTATGGAGAATGATTGGCATAAATTCCTAAATTCCTGAAATACTGAAAGTACAATTGTTCTTGATATATTATCAATAAAATCTCAGGTTTCATTCCATGAATGTCTCTGAACACAAATCTCTTGTATATAATTAAAATAACATGCTTTTCACATATGACATCTGCTTTTAATTACACAGATTCTTGACTCTGACAATACTGGAAGACACAAGTTCTTCCTCTTGTAGTTCTGCAATCAAACACCGTCTTCAAATTGAAATCAAGCCTTGAAAGAGAGCCTTGCAGGAATTAATAGCTTCCCTTCCACCAAACTGAAGGTGTTATGGAGCATATCATGGAACCAGCATCCAAACTGGTATCTCACAACCTTTTACTTTGTTAGGAAAAGAAAAGCTGTATATTCATGAACATTCCACTCATAGAATCATAGAACGGTGGGGGTTGGAAGGGAACTCTGGAGATCATTGAGTCCAACCCCCCTGCCAACGTAGGAACACCCAGCGCAGGCCAGACAGGAATAGATCCAGGTGTGTCTAGAGAAGAAGATTCCACAACCTCCCTAGGAAGCCTCTTACAATGTTCCGTCACTCTCACAGTGCAGAAGTTTTTCCTTATGTTGAGGTGGAACTTCCTGTGTTCCACCTTACTACCATCACCTCTTGTCCTATCACAGGGCACCACTGAAAAGAGTCTGGCCCCTTCTACTTTACACCCACCCTTCAGCTATTTGTAAACATTAATAAGATCCCCTCTCAGTCTTCTCTTCTCCAGGCTAAACAGCTCCAGGGCCTTCAGCCTTTCCTCATAAGAGAGATGTTCCAGTCCACTTATCACCTTCTTAGCTTTCCATTGGACTCTCTCTAGTATTTCCCTACCCCTCTTGAACTGGAGAGAACAGAACTGAACACAGTACTCCAGATGTGGTGTTGCTATTGCAGAGTGCAGTGGGAGGAGAACCTCCCTTGACCTGCTGGCCACACTCTTCTTGATGCACCCCAGGATACCATTGGCCTTCCTGGCCACAAGGATACATTGCTGTTTCATGGACAGCTTATTGTCAAGGTGATGCTTCTGTTGCCTCTGTTGAAGATGTAGTATCATCACTTATTTTGATAACAAGTTGATTAACCTATTGTGAAGGGACAGGGTCTGCTTGGTTTAGATATATCATCATAAACTTTGCAGAGAAGCAGAAAAAAAAAATATGCACATAATTACGAGTGTGATCTATGGGGGTGGGAAAAGCCAATATTCAGTTTAGCACTTTTATAATTACTTAAGATATACATTAAAAAGAAAACTCAACATACTGTTCTTTCTTCCATATTCACTACAGCATGAGCTAGCATCCATCAGCACTCTCAAACTGACGAGATGGTTTAATCATCCGTTTCTTTATCCCTCCTAGCAGCCATGCAAGATGGTATGCAACTGGAAATAAACGCTTCAGAATTACAAAGTGTTCTCTGATTAGTGTGAATTAACATGAATCAGGAACTTAAGAGCCAACAAACAGACCGCAGTGCAAAATATTTTCAAAGGGAACCCAATGTTTGACTGGAAAAAAATACATAAGTGATGAGCCTTGGATTACCTTTGTGGGAAGATCCTCTAACCTCTGAGCCATGGTATCTGTTTTGTTTTCACTCATTTCTCAGGGTGTCAGTTCCCAAACCGTTTGTCATCCCTGAAGGACTGACTTAATTTTGAGGACAGAGCCCTAGGAAGCCTGGCTTAGTGGTGTGAGCATCCTGCATTGCTGGGCATCCTACAGCAGTGGGGGACTGGTCCAGAACCTGGCACAGAGGATGGAGTGCTTCAGCGACTAGCTAACCCCAGCAGTCAGACTAGCTGGGCTAGCATTTTATTTTGCTCTAGAGACCAAACTAAACCACTGCATTAAGCACACACCTTTTCACCCCAAACATGTGGCTGGCATCCACGCCACCACCACATTTTGCTGTTCTCCTTCAGTCCGTTTCTGTGAGGTATTTGTGTTGCAGCAACAGACTCTGGTTCAACCACAGGCCATCAGAAGCCACGAAGGCTGCTGTTGACATTGAAACAGGTGATGGTATCCAGCTTGGGCATTTGTGGCCCAACAGATCTTGCTTTTCCCTAGTATTTCTTTTACCATTGATATATTTGAAGAAGCCCTTTGTGTTCTCCTTTACTTCCTTTGCAAGAGTTAATTCTAAGAGGGCCTTGGCCCTTGTTGCATCCCCACAAACCCTGACAGCATTCCTATAGTTCTCCCAAGAGACCAGTCTCTTTTACAACATGCTATGGACTTCATTCTTCCACTTGAGTTTTTTAATCAGCTCCTTGCTCATCCATGTGGTTCTACTCCCTCCTCTACTTGATTTTTTTACTCAAAGGAATGCAACTGTCTTGAGCTTGGAGGAAGTAATGTTTGAATATAAATCAGCTCTCTTGGGCCCCCTTACCTTCTAGGGTCTTAGCCCAAGGGATTCCTCCAAGGACGTCTTTGAAGAGGACAAAATTATCCCTCCCGAAATCCAGGGTGGCAATTTTACTTATTGTCTTGCTTCTTTCTTTTATGATACTAAATTCTACCATGCTGTGATCACTACCACCAAGGCCTCCCCTGACATTCACATGCCCGATCAGACTTTCTTTGCTTGTTAGTACAAGGTCCAGCAGCACTCCCTTCCTTGTTGGCATTTCCAATACCTGCATCAGGAAGTTATCACTGATGCATTGCAAGAGCCTTCTGGCCTGAGTACACCTCACTGTGTAGCCTTTCCAACAAATATCAGGGTGATTGAAGTCACCCATGATCACCAGGGCATGTGATCTTGAGGCTACTTCCATCTGCCTGTAGGTCTCATCAGCATCCTCTTCCTGGTGTGGTGGTCTGTAGCTGACACCCACAACAGTTTCACCTATATCTACGTGTCCCTTAATTCTCACCCATACACTTTCAACACATTCTTTACCCCTCCTTGGGAAGAGCTCAATTCATTCCAGTTGCTCTCACACATCAAGAGCGACTCCACCACCTCTCCTTGGTGGTCTGTCTTTCCTAAAAAGTACATAACCGTCCACGACAACATTCCAGTCATGTGACCTGTCCCACCATGGCTCAGTAATTGCAGTGAGCTCATGGCCCTGTGACTGAACACAGACCTCCAGTTCCTCCTGCCTACTGCCCATGCTGTGTGCACTGGTGTATAAGCATTTCAGAGAGAAGAAGTTAGACAGCATTTCCTTATAAGACAGTGTATATAATGTAAGAGATCAAGTTGTAAAGATCATCAGCATAAATGTGATTTAGAAAGTTTAATGGCTGGTAGAAGGGCATAGACATAGTAAAGAAACAGAATGAAAGAAGGTGAGCTCAAAGGTTGTGTTGTGTTTTTTCCTTATCCTTTTAAATTGTAAAATATATTATAAAATATGTTTTAAAATATTTTGATGATAACTGTTGTGCTCATTGAAGAAAAAAAAAAAAAAAGACATTTAATTGTTGAGGACTGATGCTGTGTTTTGATTTCAAGCAAAAATTCTCCCCCAATTCTCTAACAACCTGCTGGGACAGTATTTCCTCTAGGTTGCTATACACGTTCTTCTTCTCTGTATATTTTTCCCTACCACTTCTTTGTAAAATGAATTAAATCTGTTGCCTTTTGGCTTCCATACAGTCTAGATGTCTGTGCAGTTCTGTGTGCAGAGTAAAATTTAAGCTACTAGCTCCCTGATATCTCTTTTAAACTTTGTATCAGTGTATTGTGTTATTGCTGAAAACTTCAACTAGCTTAAACTCTTGTGCTTTAAGAAGCCTAGGCAGCAGAAAACACGGTGCTGTTTCCAGGTATGGATTAAGTGTGGTAAGGCATGATCTTGTGAAAATTAACACCCACAGAAGTTATTTATATTAATGTTTTTTCCCGGAGTTCAGGTCACATTGTGGAAATGATGCAGCCTCAGCATTAGCTGTTTCAATCTCCTTTTCACAGTGTTTCTGAGACTGCTGCTGTCAGTGCTCCCTTCATTGCTCAGAAGTTTGGTAATGTTTTCTCACTAAGTCTGGAGCACAGTTCATGTGCCAACCATTCACTGACCTAAAAAGTCAAATGTGTTTCTGAGGTCTTGCAGGTGGTCAGCCCTGAACATCCTGCTGCTCCTGAGCTGTCAGCATGAGTGGGAGCAGCAGGAACAGGTCCAGAGGAAGCAGCTACAGACAACACCTCCCAGTGTCTGTAACACTGCCCTGTGTGAGCTGGGCTGCTACCTCTTGATGACCACTGCCCGCTGTAGAGCCTGCCCTGTGTTGCGTTCCTCAGGGAACTGCTCTCATTTCTTTCCCTGTGTTTTATCACACAAATCTCACAGGAAAAGAAAAACAGAAATCAAGCTTTTTGCAAATGTCTTTGATTGCATCTAGATGCTGTGTACTTATGCACATTTATGCTCTGTCTAGCAATCTGACTGCCCATGTCTCCTACTCTTCCTGTCTTCCTTCAATTGCATTGAGGAATTGGGATGGCTGAGCCCCCACTTGCACTATAGCCACTGTCACTGCAACATCCAGCACCAGAGAAGGTAAGATGGGTGAGACAAAGCTGCAAATGCAATTGGAGGGTCACCAAGTGAGCTAAACATGCCAGAACTCATGTTTTAGGATCCTTTGATATTTCTGTCTTCACTTACGGCAACAAAGTCCAGCTGCTCCAAAGTGATCTGAGAGTGATGTTGCCAAGTAGATTAGTTGAGAAAAATAAAGACCTTTTCCTCCAGCACTGTTTCTCAGCAATGAGAAGGTACAATGTCAAGTAATGCACACCCTTCAGTATACATTACTACGTGCACTTACCTACACTATGCAAGAAATGTACACCCTGCACCACAGCACATCTCATGGATGGACAAAGTGGAGTCAGGACTATGAATACAAATCTGGATGGATGGATGGATGGATGGGTGGATGAATAGATGGTAGGCAGTTCATATCCACATATGCCGTAGGTAGTTACTAATGGGATGCACACAATTTCCTAGGACAGCCCTGGGATATTACTTTGTTCCTGCAGCAATTCCAATGGAAATGGCTGCCAAAAAGGCAATTTACTTCTGAAAACACTATCTTTAAATTGTGAATGTAGTGTCATGGAATTTCTCTGAAAGAATCAATTAAGATTTTTTTCCCTAATCTTCTGAATGTAAGACAGGTATTTTACAGGGGTCTTGCTGTGGGTGATCCCTGGCTTTTATCCAAATTCTGATGGCAGTTGTCCTTCTTTCTTCCTTACACTTGTGCCTTCATAGACTTGTTTTGATCTCCTTATTTGTAAAAAGAATGACTTCAAGTCTAGTAACTTAAACATGTCATGGTGAATGCCCAGTGAGATACAGTTTAACTGCCTCCCTGGGTATGCAGAAACAAAGAAGTATTTACCATCTCTGCTTGCAGCCTGATAAACAAATTAAACTTCATTGTCCTTTGGGGTATATCTTTAATTTAGGATAGTTATCACAAACAGCTTTCTTGTCTTAAAGCATTCTCCAAGCAAAACAAATCAAAGTCTGCCTGTGCCAGAACACAGCCTGAGGTGACGCACTCATTTCTGCTTTACAAGCCTGCATGAAGAGAGGCTCAGCCCTATTTTACAAGACATGGCCAGTCAAAACTAGTGAGCTGAAGAGACTGCTGTGGTCTCAAAAGTGGAGCAGAAACCCAGTGGCTCTTCGGTACTGTCATCGCCCAAGATAGGAGTTTTCCTGAGTGTGCCACCAATACAATTCATAAAAACAGGCAGTAATCTTTTTCTCAGTCTCTTTCATTAAGATTAATTTTGGTGCTTTTTAAGTAAATGCCTCAAACATGAGTAAAACATACATTTTGGTTTTTGTTTTTTTTGGTTTTTTAGCAGTGTCTTTCTACAGGAAACCTCTGAAAATCAAGAGAAAAAGGATCAAAATACAATATATCCCAAAACAGGCAGACCTCTCCCCTTGGTCCTACTGCTGCTTTCCAGAAATGATTGGGAATGGGTGTGTGACCAGAAGTCAGGTTTAAGCAGCCTGGTGGCTGCCCGTTTTTCAGAGGTGTGAATCCAGCTCTCACCGGCACAGACCCAAAGAGCAGTCTGTCTGCTGGGGGCAGGTGTTTGTGGATGATGGTCAAAACATGTAATTGCAGCAGCATGGCAGATCTGTTATGTGACTTGAGAAGAGACGTGTCTGGCAGAACACATCTTAACAGGTAATGTAAGGGTTGAAGAATCAGTGTGGCAGAGGAATGTCCAGGAAGCATGTCAAGGCAAAGGCTCCCAGCGGTCCTGTGCTTGATTTTAAGAAAGTTTGCTCTGGACTACAAGTCTAAAAAAATTCAATTGCATGTTTAAAGACAGGACAGATGCTCCTATAGTCTTCCCCAGTCTTCCTTCCTTTTGATCAGTGTGGTTCTTAATTGCTTTGATAAACCAGACGGAAAAAACACTGAGGGAAATGGGAAGCCTGAAACAGTTTTGGATGTGAGGTTAGTTGAAAATGTCAAGAAACTGAGTAGCTTAAGGGTTACAAAATGAAAAGAATATACATATATAATGTGTTGTGAGACACTATCAAAGGTGTCAAGATACAAGCAGCAGTTGCTTGGGGAAAGGCCAATTAATCAGTTAAGATCAAATTTTATTCCCCTTCTTCACATCTATCACCTATGTATTCTGTAATGCAGGATGAAATAAAAGTATATGGTGAGATGTAGGACACACACTGGAGCCCTCACAGAATCATAGAATCATCTAGGTTGGAAAAGACCCTTAAGATCATTGAGTTCAACCATTAACCCTACTCTACCAAGTAGAAAAAGCCAAATCCCCAAGGACCACGTCTATATGGCTTTTAAATACATCCAGGGATGGTCTCTCAACCACCTCCCTGGGCAGACAGTTTCAATGCCTGACAAGCCTTTCAGTGAAAATTTTTTTCATAATGTCCAGTTTAAACCTCCACTGGTGCAGCTTGAAGCCATTCCCTCTTGTTCTGTCACTAGCTGTGAGAAGAACCAGCACCTACCTCTCTACATCCTTTCAGGTAGTTGTAGAGAGCAATAAGGTCTCCCTTCAGTCTCCTTTTCTTGAGACTAAACAAGTCCAGTTTCCTCAGATGTTCCTCACAGGACTTGTTCTCCAAACCCTTCACCAGCTTAGTTGCTCTTCTCTGGACCCACTGCAGCACCTCAGTGTCTTTCTTGTATTGAGGTGCCAAAAACTGAACACAGTACTCGAGGTGCAGCCTCAACAGTGACAAGGACAGAGGGACAATCACCTCCCTGGTCCTGCTGGCCACATTATTTCTGAGACAGGCCAGGATGCCATGGTCTTCTTGGCCACCTGGGCACACTGCTGGCTTATGTTAAGCCGCTTGTCTATCAACACCCCCAAGTCCCTTTCTGCCAGGCAGCTTTCCAGCCACTCTTCCCCAGGCCTGTAGCACTGCAGGAGTATGTTGGGGTCCAAGTGCAGGACATGTCATTTGGTCTTGTTGAAGCCCATATGATTGGCCTCAGCCTACCGATCCAGTCTGTCCAGGTCCATCTGAAGAGCCTTCCTACCTTTGAGCATATCAACACTCCTACCCAGTTTGGTGTCACCTGCAAACTTACTGTGGGTGCATTCTACATGCTCATCAAGACCATAGATAAAGGTGTTAAACAGAAATGGTCCCAATACTGAGCCCTGAGGAACACCATTTGTAATTGTCTGCCAGCTGGATTATCTCCATTTACCACCACTCTTTGGGCCTGTCCATCCACCCAGTGTCTGACCCAGCAGAGGATCATGAGCTCATCCAAGTCATGAGCAGCCAGCTTTTTTCATGAGGATGCTGTGGGGATCTGTGTCAGAGGTTTTATGGAAGTCCAGGTAGACAACATCAACAGCCTTTACCTCATCCACTAAGCAGGTTGTACAGTCATAGAAGGAGATCAGGTTTATCAAGCAGAACCTGCTTTTCATGAACCTGTGCTGACTGAGCCTGATCTCCTGGTTGTCCTGTATATGGTGTGTAATGGCACTCAAGGTGATCTGCTCCATGACCTTCCCTGTCTCCGAGGTCAGACTGACAGGTCTGTAGTTCCCCAAATCCTCCTTTCAGGCCTCTTTTCAACCAATGTTTATATTTGGTTAAGCAACTACAGGAAAAGCCATTAAGTGGAATGGATCAGTTGGTTGGCCTGCTAACACTCTCGTTGATAAGAGTTTTATTTCACTTTCAGAGTAACTTTTGGTATTTGATGTTTGTTTGGATGACAGGGCTTTTTTAAAAATTAAAAATATCTACAATTATATACCAGCATTCAACCCCTTTTCCTCATAATCTGTAATTCTGTAATCTTTTATAAAAAGAAGCAAGTTGAATTGTAGGTTGAGACAGCAGATGTTAATGTTCAACTGGGAAGTTTCTGCTCTGAGTGAGCCTGTCTGTCCTCTGAAAGCATTTTACCCTGCACACCAGGCACGAGGTCTGATGTGGTTACTTTCTCATAGGTTTCCAGTCACTCTAGGGCTGAGATGACTGCAGGTTCCCTCCCCATGTTTATTGGTTTCATAAAAAAGAACACTGCATTTAGATTTCATACTCAATGAATTTCATGCTGCAGATTCTAGCTCTGCTTGGAGATGAGTGATGCAGGAAGCACATCTCTGCCTTTCCCAGTTGACTTTTCACAGTGGCATGAAAATAGTATTTTACATGAATCTGCCAGGAGATCTGGTGTTTCCTAGAGAAGAGATCAGAACTAGGAAAACCTCCGATTTATGCAGAATCAGGTGTCTTTTTTTTCTACTTAACTGTGCCAGAGCAAAGGAGAAAGTAATCACTCCTCCCAGCAGCTCTGGATTTTGATGTACATTTCATCAACAATCAGTCATTTCTTGTCTCCTAAAATGAATGGTATTTGCACATTATTTTTCATAACAATCTGATGTTTTAAACACCTGCAGCTGACTCCATGCATGGACAAGTCAGAGTGGGAAGACAATTCCTCTACAATTACTCTTTAAATTGATCACAAACCAGTTAGGTGGACAGCCAAGCAACTCAAATTTTCCTTCTGCTTTCTTAGTAGAGTTTAATTTAAGTAGCAATTATACCCAGGATTACTTTGTTTTCTGGGGTTTTGTTAGCCTTCAGTAGAACTGAAGCCAATTTTTAGCAGGGTCTCATTTAGTAAGTGACTGAATGTTATATGGACATTATCTGCTGTTGTGAAAGACAGCAAGAGGTTTACTGTTCACATAAATAAAACATGGAGAAGCAGCAGAGTGACCTTCAGCAGGTCTGTGTCATGCACCAGAGGATGTTAATTGGCATTGATTGTGCTGGCAAGTCTCAGCTGGGACCTCTGTACATGTCCTCTGACCCCACCTTTCATCCATCAGCACAAAAGCTGCAGTTAAGCCCCGTCCTTGGTTGATCTGTGTTGTAGGTGTGTCTGTTTTCAGTCCTGGTCTGTTTTTAATTGTGTGGGCTTTGGGTACACGAGGTAGCATTATCTGCAGTTCTGTCCCTGGCCATGTTGTCTGCTAGTCCCAGTTGGACTTGGTTCAGCCCCTTGTTTCCAAGCTCAGAGGTGGAAGTTGTCTTGGTGGGTTGTTTTCATTGTTTGATTTGGGGATAGGAGGCCTCATAGTGATGTGTTTAACCTTGGTGTTGGTACATTTGTTGTATTTCATGGAAGTAAGTTTTATTAGAGGACCTGAATCATGCGGGAGATTGAATGAGCTAAATGTTTGGATGGAGAGGGTAATTGTGGGAATTGTGAGAGTTTATGACAGTTTAAAAGTAGAAAAGATGGGATCCAAAGTTTGTTTATAACCTGAAAGCATAAAAGGGAAAAATCTTAAAGGCTGACTTTAAAGAGAAATTTCAATGCTGTTGGAGGCCTACAGTGTGATAAGTGTCCCATAACAGATCTCTTCCATCACTGCTTGTCTGTGAACCTACAGATGTCATGCAGCTAAGGTTCAGGGTGGGGAAAACACCAGGACCCGCTCATCTAAAAGTGTCCTTCAGGCCTCAGGTTATATGTGCCCTAAGAGCACACTATCCTCATCCTCGCAATGTGGCAACTGTGCTGATGCTGTCCCAGTGGTTTTCTGTACCCTGTTCAGACTTTGATCCAAGCAAGTGTGCCTAATGCTGAGAGCAATAGATGCAGTGATTACACTTAGGTTTTGCAGACAAACCTTCAAGGCTTGACTGAGGATGTTTCTAGTGAAGGAGATAGCATTCAGTGCTCTATTAGTCAAACTATTCCAGTGAAACTAAGGGAGGAAAAAACAAAAGCAGCCTACTTTTACTGCAGTCTGCAAAACCAGGCTCCTTAGGCTTCTTTGTAATCTTACAAAAGAAGCTGTCAACCTCAAATTATCACATCTTTTACTAATTTGTCATTATGCCAGAAAGTATCTGAAAAGCACCATCACCACACTTGTTTCTGTGAGTGTCTCCTCCTAAAATTCAGTGATTTTTGGACTACTGAAAATTAGTTAAGCAGGCACATGCTGTTACTTGGTTTTGGTTCAGAACAATAATCAGAATAAGAAAAAGGAGACCTGTTTCTAAACTCCCAAACAACAGAGCTGTTGAGAGCTGTGAGGCTGGCTCAGGGTGCAAACCCTGATCCCACCCATCTACTCAAAATTTGATGCCTTTTTCTCTGGTATTCACAACAGTGTCTGCATTTTGTGGCAATAAACTCATTTTATGCCAGCTTCTAAACACAACAGTACTGGATCAGGAGCCAACACTATTACTGATTTTTGAAAGAATCACAGAAGTTTCATAATCTAATCCTTCCAGCTCTGTTTGACATCAAGGCAGGAAAATTGCAGAGAGCAGCCCATAGGCTCTATGCATTTAGTTGCAGGGCCAGTGGTCTAATGCCTTTGCAATGCTTAGCACAGAGTCTGCCTCCGAATGGGAGCTCCACCTCTGTGTCAATAAAATTAGGTAAAGATACAGGAATACTTGAGTCCTATGAATTCCAGGAAAGGAAAGAGTCTAAAGTAACATTGTCAAAGGAATTAAATTGTCAACAAAGCTACTAAGTTCTTTTTTATGTTAGAATTTGAGTGGGAGTTGTAGGGCATGTGGCACAAGTATAAGTGCTTAGGTAAGATAATCCTCTGTGAAGTCTGGTTAAAATGGCAGTTGAAATTGTGAGGAAACATTCCATCTCTTCCATTCATCCATGGTGATTCATGGTGGTAGAATAGCACTTTGAGAGGAAAAAACTATAAATGCAGGTAGGAAAAAGTCTTCTTGACTTCATGCAGTTCTTATCTAAACAGCAGGCTAAGGTTGGCTGTTGGAGAGTGGAAAGAATCATTTAAGGAGTAGAAGCTCTGCATTACGAAACCCTTCAGCCTTTGAACTTTGGTTGAGTTCTGGATTAAAGACCGTTAGCCTCCCTTGTTTTGAAATCTACCAATAACGGGAAAAAAATGGGGTTCCTCTCTTTTTTGTTGAAGTGTTTCAATTTAAGAATTAATGATGAATTAAGATGAAAGTTGTAGCGGTAGTTTGTCCAGAAAGTGTTAAGATGAGGCATTTTAAGGACCACTGGAACTATCTTCCAGGTCTGCCCTTCACAAAGACCAACAAGAATACCAACATGTGCTTTGCTTTGGGTAAATTGGCTTTTTCCAGCGAATGGTCCTAATGAGGTGTTTTGTGAGCAGTCCTAGGAATGGGTACCACTGTGACACCACCCTGGACCATGTCTGAGAGGAACAAAGTGGAACTTCTAAGGAACAGTAGATGCCCTAATCACCTCTGCTGCCATTCAGCACAAAATTCAGATTGGTTTACATTGGTACAAAGCCTGAGTTTAATTTCTGTAAAGGCCTGGGGAGGCAGAATGACCTTTTAAAAAAAATCTCCCTGTGATTGAACTCTGCAAAGGATAATGGCCAGGAAATTGTACAACAGGCTGCTCAGGTGACCCCTTTTAGAGATGTTCACTTTCCTCATGTAAATGGACATGCAGAGCCATAGAGAATTGAGCCCATGTTGAAGAAAGAACTTTGAAGATGTTTCCAGTGTTGCACTGGACTAAGAGACAGCTTGCTTTTTTTTTTTTTTTTTTTTTTTTTTCTTATGAGTGTATATGAAGCAGGTTGTTCCATGGGAAGCACGAGTTAGTGAAGCAAGATTTCCTGCGCATATGTGTCCTGTGATTGAGGGATTTTGACGAGAGATGAGATGTGAGTTTTCCTTTGAGGGATCACTAATGGAGTGTTTCTCCTCTGCCTGACCTTCTGATTTCACAATATTTTAGGAGCTGAATGTGTGACTACATTTGACTTGACAAGTTTTATAACCTTTAGGAAGTATAGGCACAAACAGAGAGACACAGCTGCCTGGTGCTACTGAACAGCCCAGGCTCCTCACTGTTCTGCAGGCTAGGCACTGAACAAGCATTTGGAATTTCCATCAACATTAATATGTCAATGTTTAACTTCTCTGAGGAAAGATGGAACGGCAACCAGAGGTTCACTGTCAGGCCTTTGTGTGACAATCTGTACAAACAAATAAATACAATGTCCTTGTTCTAACAGCCTAGCTTTGACTACTGTATGCAGCTTTGGGAGGCTAAGAAGGATTTCACTTGTCTGTGACCCCTCTGCTCTGCTTCTGACCACGCCTCTGCTGCAGCTTTCTCTGGGTCTTCATGCAAGCATCAGGCAGCGAACCCCACACAGGAGCTGCACGTGAAGCTATGCACTGCTTGGTGGTTCAGACCCACTGATGGGCAAAAAAACCCTCAAGCCCCTGCAGTGCAGCCAGCAACAGTTTTGAGGCAGCACTCTCTGTCTTCTAAAGGGATGTAAATACACATTTTATGATGATTCTTCCACCTCTTATGTGTGTAGGACACATGGGAGTTCCTTCATACATTTCCACAGGAACCTGCAGGCATTGCAACCTCTGCCTGGTTAACTTCTGTGGGTGAGGGTTTTTTTGCATGAGGAGAGGCTGTTTTGCAGGAAGTCATAAACAGTTTTTAGGGTGCCTCATTCATCTTTTTTGGATATTGTTGTAGAAGAGCATTGTGCTGTAGTACCGGCAGCAATAGAAATAAGTGAACAGTGGAGGTGCACAGTTGCTTTATCTCCAGTTATTGTGAATCCTTCTGTTCTTTACTCAGATGAAATGAGTATCTTACTTAAATGCAGCCAGTTGGATAGAAATTAATGGATTTCAATATAATGTAGCAGATTTTCTTCCTTTTATCTCATTTCCGTAATGAAATTGTCCTTTGGCATAGAAGTGACTGTGAAATACTGTTGCTGAATAGGGACTAGTTTGGTGAGTAACACAAATTAAAAGTCAAGTGCCAGCTCTGGGCTTATGCGTTAGGGTTTATGGCCCCAGAGGCCCATTCTTGTAACATTAGAAACCCTGAATGTTAGGCAAGACAGATATTGTGAAAGAGTTATAAACCAGATGGGTTTTAGAAGGTTGATTTGAAGACTGTTGAGTAAATGAGATTGTTCCTATTTTATGGCCAAATGGTGACACAGAACATTTGATCCAGAGGAAAGAGAAATTCTGGCCTCGTGCTGCTTGTGCACTTCTGTCCCCTTTCCATGACAGCAGGTCCCTGTCAGCAAAGCCTATGTCACAAGTTTGTCCACTGGAAGATCTTCAGCTTGTTTGTTGTCAGGTATTGGGTTTTGGTTGTTTTAGGGTTTTTTTTGTTTGTTTGTGTGAGATTTTCTCTTTTTGTTTTTCCTGGTGTTGCATAAAGGATTTTTAACAAGGGCCAGGATAGACCTAAGTCTCTGTAAAAAGGCTCTGAGATATCTGGAAGCTTCTGCAGAGCTTCTTGAGGACCATGACAGTGTTGTGGAAAATTTCTTTTGATTTTTACAATAACTAAAAACCTTGTGAGTATGTGAGAATAAATCATTTTAGGTAGATAGTAGCTATTGGACCTAGGTCTAGGGACAGAAAGAGTAAAAAACTTTAAATATGTGGTTTTTGCTTTCTAAAAAAGTTACCACTTCCATTATAAAAAGTATTTTGACAAATATGACACTTTCTAAGATCCTTAATATAGTAAAACAAGTCAGCTCTTACAGTAAATACAGATACGATAACAAGAGTTAGTATCTTAAGATATGTCAAATATCTTATGTGAAGTATTTTAACAGCAAATCTACACTTTCTATCCTGTTTGTTACTCTGGACAGACATAAGTGCTACCAGCTACTATGACTTTCCAGGATGAGTGGACAAAATATTGCTAATATTGCTCAAAAGGAAAGACAAATGAGCTTATGCATTTAGTATCTCTCTGCTGTGGGTCTTTTTCAGTAAGTATTCAAGGTAGTAAAAAGGGGAAAAGCACAGCATTTCAGTGTGAGAAACCTCTGAATTAGATCTTACAATCTAAAAAAGTGAATGGTTCCAAGAAGATAAATGCGGGGCTATTAAGCCAAGATTGATTTGACTGTAATTTTTCCTTTTTTTTTTTTTTTTTTTTTTAAAATTGTTGAAGGAGTTCCCAAGGAAATTGTAAAAGCACTTGGAGAAACTGTCAGCTTTGATCACACTGTCTGCAAACATCCCTATAGCAAAAGCCCAGTCTCTGTATTTGTATTCAAGAGACCCTCCTCTCCTTTCATCTGTGCTCCCTTCCCCACTCACTACCCTTCAGACAAAAGGAAATTTTGACTGACAGGTCATCAGTTTAAGCCTCAGCAGAATTAAAATTTCCCTTTCATGAAACACTAAAGTATATTACTGTTTTGCTACTTCTGCTAGTAATTTCACAGTGATTTTTCCAGAGAACTTGTTATCTTCACATCCTGGAATCTTCCTTGCACAAAGAAATGCCTATGAAGAAACAGGCTGTAAGAAGACCAAAGGGCTTTTCTGTGTAACTATGGAAAGATGTTTAAGACTTTTTAGTGCCCCCTCTTTCAGAGCCAAACTCTGGCAATAGTCAGAGCCACTCTCGTAGAGGACTGCACAGATGCTAGTGGAGAAGAATGAGCTGGCTATAAGCACCGTATGAGTTTGTTTTATTGAGAAATGTGGTTTTCTGAGAAAACAGGTTGTGGATTTTGTTTCACTACATGCCAGAACTGTTAACTTCTCTCCATTGTTCACTATTGTATTGAATGTGTGCTCATGATGGACAAACCTCATGTAGTCTTCAGGCAGACCTAACTCCTCTTTTTCTCCTCTCTAGAAGAGTTTTTTTGCAGTGAGAGAAGCCATCACCATCTCCTACTCATGCAAGTCTCCTACATTATTCCTTTGATAAGAGTGTGACTCTCCTCCTGATGCAGAAGTTCCTATTCTACCTCTTCCCTCATTATCTACTGGCTTTAAAACAATTCTTGTTTTCCAAAAGTGGCACGATTTTTGAAGGTATTGGGAGGGCATAACCATTTGGTTATTTGGGTGATTTTCCCATTCCAGTTTCTAGAGCCTTTTCCAAGAGTTCTCCTTTTTCAGGGATCGTCAGCATTCATTTCCATTTTTAGACTGAAGCGGGAGGATCAAGCAGCCTGTACATCTGCCTCTCATCCTGAGCACTTCTGCATTCCAGTCAGCTCGGGAGAAGTTTCCTCCATAAAATTCATGAAGCAAAGCTGTCTTACATCAGTTGTTTATAACATACATACAAAGCAGTGTCTGTGATCATGAGAAGGCAAAGAAACTAAGCAATTCTCAAGCTGTGCACTCGCTAGACTTGGGCAAATATTGAAAAGACATTGTGGTTATCCATTGTTTATTGCTTGTTCATGGAAGAATGAAAAAGAAAAATTTAGATATACACTGCACTTGTGAATGAGGGGCCTGAAACAGGAAGGCAAATAGAGTCACATTCATGTTGTAAGGTACTCTGCCTTTTAAGGTGTCCTGTTTGCACACAATGAATAGCATTTTCTCTGTGTAAATAAATGTGACTGGAGTTCTGTATGTTCCAGAAAACTAGGACTTGTATAAGATTTCAGTGTCCACCTTCTAGAAATCTACACCACATACCAGGGCAAACAATGTGTTAGACAAGTTAAAAGCAAAAGGAAAAAAATAGTACTATGCTGATGAGATTTATTCAGTTTTTTTACCATTATTATTTTATGCACCTCTAGAAGCTGTATGGAAGAGAAATCATGTCCAGAGAAGGAAAAAAAAAAAAAAAAAAGTATGCCTGTGGTTAATATAAACAAACCAGAAGAGAAAAATCTATTGGAAATTGCATCTACTTACCAAAAGGGAAATCTCTAGATGGTGTGAAATCTGTGGATAGAGATATGCACCTGAAAATCAATGAGCTGGATCATGAGACGGATGGCTGAAGTCAGGGATGTCTCTTATTGATTTCACCAAGGCCAGAATTAAACTGGAGAAGAGAAACTCAAATCTCTGAGTGTTCTCAAGTCCCTCCAAAACCCAGTGATTAGGGAAGCATAAAGTTCAAAATGCAAACATATTAAGACTTGTCCAGGGTAATTGATTTGTGCTGTGTGAAATACTGGTTGTATTAATGAAGATCTAATCTTGTGCTTATCTCACTTTGGTTTCCTTTTATTAAGATGAACTTAGTAGCTGTGTCCAAAGAAACACATTGATTTAGCAGGAGGAAAGTGTTTCTGGCCATTCGTGACACTCACCAGAAAATAAACTACAGCTTACTCTGCTTCAGAAAATGACACTGGAGAAAGTGAATATCCCCAACCAATCCTTGTTTCCAAAGTACAGTTTCCTTACCAGAAATGGCTGTGGGTTGTCAGCTCCACAAAAGCGATTTACAGAAAACAGGTGTGGGAGCGGTGCCAGTGAAAGCTGCTGTCACTTTCAGATGGTTTCTTCATTAGTTTGTGATGATGACAGAGACCCTGGGGCAAGTGTGCAAAATAAATTTGTAAAGAGGAACCAAAGAAACGGCAACATTTCATTTTCACATGAAACACCATTCTTAGCCCAAATTAGTTCTCTGATGTGTTCACTAAAACTGTGGTAACAATGAGGATCATTCACAGGCCTGGTTCATACTGGGAGCTGTCTAAACATGGTGCAGAGGTCACTCTACCATAGTGTCACCCTAAGCACTTTGCCTGTTTAATCTGCTTTCCCTATGAGGTATTTCAGTAACCCAGTTCTACTGGCAAAAAGTGCTCACAGAAGGCAAATTTTCAAGTCATGCATTCAAGTTGTCATGGAAACCACCCTTTAAATTTTTATGCAGAGTTATTCTTGATGGAAGCATATGCTAATCCAATCAGAGCAGAGGAAAAACGTGTGGACTATCTGGCCTGCCACGGGCTATTAGTCTTGAAGCTTGAACACATCACGCGCAGTGAACCCACGGGGGTAACACAGTAAAACAACTGTTTAGAAAAGAGCAATAAGTACAGTGAACTGTCAGCTCTGGAGGGGTGCAGAAGCTGTTGTGACATGCTCCAGTGTGACCTTGCTCTGCTGCTGAAATCTCTGTGCTGTGATGTCAGCAATGACACCCACCTCCAGCAAAGTGCCTCAGAGCCATTGCGAGTCACCATGTTCCCCTGTGACATTGGCAGCTTCATCCCCCAGGGTACCAGTGAAGTGACTGGTATCAAGCTGCTCAGGGGTCAGGGCCAGAGCACGCTGTGGGATCCCCATCTTCCCAGACGTGTAACGATGAAGCATCTTCTTCAGTGGGGGCAAATTGCTGTTGTAAAATGTCCTCTGATTTCCCTGATCTGATTGTTCCTTGTCCATCTTCCCATAACTTTCCCTTTTTCATCTTAGTGTACTTACTTTCAGCAGTGTACTTAGAGTTCACTGAAATGCAGTTGATCACTGCCCTAATAATTTCATCTTTCTGTCCTTTAACAATGAAAGTTTGTGGAGTTGGTTGCACATAGGGAGGGCTATTGGGTGTCGTAAAATAATGCAATCAGTAACTCAATCAGAATTCATGATGGTATGTATAGTGGTTGTCTACATCGTAAATAATCAGAAAATCCTTTCAATATATATTCTTTCAACTCCCAAGATAATTCTTGCTTTGTAAACTCTCAACATACATTGTTGAAAAAGAGTTCATGGTAAGGTTCAATTGTCAAGGAAAATAAAGGTGAATAGTGGTGGAAAAACTGCATATCATACTATTTGCATTTGTGTTTATTCCAGTAAAGGCAGATTTAAAGGAAGGTCCTTCTGAACTACTTCATTCCTGCTGAAGTTCTTACCTTTGGTCAGAAGAAGCAGATGAGAGGTTGTATTTCGTCTTTCCTGGGAAAGATATCTGGTCTGATAAAAGACCAACTGGAGGCTTGCTTCGTCATAGAATCTGCATTCAGATCTTTAAAATATGACTAAAACAAGACCTAAGGTCTCAGTAATGGATTTCTTCCCAATTTTTAAGCATGACAAGCGGCTTGATGATTTATGGAAAGATGACAAATGAAAGATAAACTTTAGATATAAGAAATATATATTCCTTAAAATAATTGGTCTAACCATAAGTGGAAAATTGTAGAAAGACTTAACAGTACAGGGGTAGAAAAAGAAAAACCGTCTGCCTATGTGTTTCTTATATTCCCTTTTCATGGCTTCAAGAAATCAGTTTGCTAACATCTTCAATGGATAGTAATCATATTCAAATGTTAATGTTAAAGCTACATTTTATTGTGAACTTAAACCTTGTATTGACTTTGATGGAACGTAATTTAGGACACATATTTGTGATTGCCAAAAATTACATAGTTGAAGGAAAAAAATGTATGAAATATCCAAATCATTTTCTTGACAACTGCAATGTGGCTTTAGTTATTGTTGTCTTCCAAAGACAATGGTACTGTAATGAAAGGATGATCTGCTTACTTAGACCTTGGACATTTTTGGATATCTTACAAAATACATTAAGACTTGTAAATATGTAGATTTTTTCTTCTGTTTGGTTTTTTTTTTTTGGTGTTTAAAATAACCACTTAACCTACAGTACATTGATAATCTAAAAATAACTGCATTCCAAATCATTTAAGTATGTGTTTAAAACTAAAATTTAGGTTATGATGGTGTTTTATGTTTAAAGTAAGGTCTGAAACTAAAATCTGATTCCTAGAATTTTAGATTAATTCATTTTATGAGTGAGAAGTTGGAAAAGTGAATTACAGATGAGCATTGCAATTTTATTTAGCATACAGCATGTTTACTGGTGTCCTCATTTACCTGCAGTAGGATCCTGAGCATAAATTTGGCAGATGGTAATAATCTGTATGCATTCAGTCATGAAAGCACTGAATCCCTGTTTGTAGTAGTCTGTCTTAAAATAATTACGTGGATTTTGTCAGAATCAAGTCCTGCTTTTTTCACTCTGATGTCTCTTTTGAGTTCACTGTCATTGCATATGTGACTAAATATAACAGGCTCTGCCTCTTGTAAGGTTTTGTCTCATGGTGTTGACAGAGGTGAGAAGCTTGCTCTGCTCAAAGCTCTGTACCATCCATCATATTTACAGTTCTGTTCACAACCAACTCCATTTAAGCCAATTTTCTGAGCTTCAGATTGCAGTGACGAAAGGCTTCCTAGTGTGAATTAAGCCAATTATATACAATTCTGTTGTCGCTTTATCTTTATTTCTCCTTTTTTTTTTTTTTTTCAAACTGTGGAGCACAGAGAATTCTGAATCTGCAAACACAAGGTGGTTTTAAAGGACAGTGTTGCTATAAGGAAAGAATATTTTCTTGGCATCAAGACATATGCAAGATCAGAGACTATTGTTTTGGTGCACATCATGTCTTGGGCAATTCAGAAGGGGTAGCTATATCTCAAAACACTCCTGTTGGAATTGTGCCCCTGCTCTACTTGTTGCTTGTGGCAGGATATTGTTGAAGGACATTTCTTCCTTGGGTCTCTCAGTGTCCATAAGGCTTTATTTTTAAGGACAGTATCACCATTCTGCCTTTTCACACATTTTAAGCAGTAAATTTGTTCCTTCCTTCACAGAATGTGAATCACAGAATGTTATGGGTTGGAAGGGACCTCGAAAGATCATCTAGTCCAACCCTCCTGCCACAGCAGGACCACCTGGAGCAGGTCACATAGGAATGCATCCAGGCAGGACTTCCTTCTCCTGGGAGGATAATGCAATCCTATCAGACTGCCCAAAATTATTCCCATTCTTTCCTAACAGACTCCCAGAAAAAGCCTTCTTCCAAAGCTGACTTACACATCTTTCCCCACAACTGTAGTCAGGACATGAGAAGATTTTTTGGGATACACTAGTCAATTTTTCCTCCTGTAATTATTTGATATACTGTTAGTGAGCATTTTTTATCCCCTCTGTGTGATGTCATTTGGAATACCAAGGCTAAAATGAGATTTTGCTATGAATAATTTTTTATAGAATTAACTTGCTATAATTTTTGTTTGATTTTTCCATCATGTTAAGATTTTTTGTCACATGGCCCAGTATGGCACCTCAGCTGAAGGTTCAGAATTTCAAAGAAGATTGGGGATTATTTGTTAAATAATAATAATGCTTATTGCTAACTTGTGGAAATAAGATGAGCTCCTGAATGCTTGACGTAGGTAACATAATTTTAAAATTTTTTGACTCTGTGCTTCACTTATCTTGTTCTATTTTATGTTGCTATCTAAATGTGGAAAATATTCCACAGTTTTGAGGCTCTTCTAAGGATAGAAACCTGGAAGTGTTACTATTTTATCCTCTATTAATCTCTCGCATATTTTTAACTACTATAATTGTTTTCAACCCTCTCTGACAGTCTTTTTTTTTTTAAATTGTATCAAAAATTGTTTCCTGAATTGTTCAGGGAACACTGTGTTACATCTTTATTTGCTTTCTTAATTTTTTGCTTACAGATGATTGCATATATATGTAAGTATCTATGTATATACATATAATACAGGTTCTCAACCAATACAGCTCTTCATAAAATTCCCATGGAAAAATGTTAAGGAAAATTTATAAAAAGCTTTAAAGACTTAAAAATTGTGAGGAAACACAAATTAATCAGTTCTGCAATATGCATATAGCCATTAAATATTAACTGGCCAGGGTGCGTACACAGAAGAGAGTGCAGAAAGGTACAGGGAAGCCAGAGACTCACTTTGAGAAATGAGAACTCTGTTGAAGAGCAGAGCTTTTCCCCAGCAGTTCACTGAAACCATACAGCTGAGACTTTTCCCCAAGAGTGAAGGGATATTTGGACCCCTTCTCTGCAGATGGTTTCAGAATGTTTGCAGGGGATGTGAAACTTCTATGACTCTACTGTGTTTGAGTGCTAGTGTCCAACAGCTGAGGATATTCGTGTGCAAGAGGGGGAATAGACAACTGAAAACTTGATTGGATAAGCATTTAGCAAAAGCGACACTGACCAAAAAAAAGCTTTGTCTCCTTAGGCCCAGAAGAAGGCAATCCTGATAGTTTATAGTTTCCTCCCTGCCCCTCACCAGAGTACATTTCAAGATGGTAACCTGTTTTCTGAAATTTCTCATTATGCTGATTCATGTTTGTTTCTTTGGAAATTGGTCTGCTCTAAAATACATTGAATCCTGGCAGTGGTTGTTCAGACACAGGTGGGCAAGATCTCCAACTTCCAAACAGATATCAGATATTGTGGAAATTGTAACAAAAAGAGTGAGAGGTTACAGCACTGTAAGATGGAAATGAAGTGTCACAGCAACAGACACCAAAGAAGAGAGCAGATGAGAGTGTCTGGAAGAGGATGGAAAGGGTGGAAGAGGGCATCAGATTTACATTTTCAGAGAATCATACAATACCTCTAGTTAAAAGGGGCCCAAAAGGTTCATGAGGTCCAACTCCCTGTTCCTTGCAGGACTACCTAGAAGAAAACCATTTGTCTAAGAGCACTGTCCAGACACATGAATTCTAACAGGTTTGGCCACTTGCCTGAGAAGCCTGTTCAGTGACTGACCTGGCCCACAGTGAAGAACCTTTTCCTAAGGTCCAATGTGAAGTTCCTCTGACATAGTTTCCTTCCATTTCCCTGTATCCTATTGCTGGTGACCAAAGAGAGATTGGCACCTCCCTTTCTACTGCCCACCTTTGAGGAAGCTACAGACTGAGATGAGGTCACCCCTCTGTCTTCTCCAAGCTGAACAAGCCAAGTGACCTCAGCAGATCTTCCTAAGTTTTGACCTCAAGGCTTTCCATGATCTCGATCACCCTCCTCCAGACACACTCTAATAGTTTGTTGTCCTTATATTGAGATGTCCAAAACTGCACATAGTTGTCAAGATGGGGTTGCACAGGTGCAGTGTCGAGCGGGATAATCACCTCCCTCCACCAGCTAGCTACCTGTGCTGTGTTTGATGTACCCCAGGACATGGTTGGCCCTTCTGTCTGCCAGGGCACACGGCTGACTCGTATTGAACCTGCTATCAACCCAACCCCCCAGATGTCTTTTATGAGACTGGTCTCCAGACAGTTTTTACATATAACCAGGATTACCCCATCCCAGTTGGAGAATCTGGCTCTTGCTCTTGTTAAATTTCATACAGCTGGTGATTGTCCAGCTCTCTGGTCTACCCAGATCTCTCTCTAAGGCCTCTCAGCCCTTGAGGAAGTCCACAGCTACTTGTGATGTAGTATCAGCAAACTTACTCAATGCACATTTGATTCCTGTAGCCAGGTAATTTACAAAAAAAAAATTTAAAAAGCATGGGCCCTAAAATTGAGCTCTGGAGAGCCCCAGTGATGAGGGCCTGCCAGCCTGATGTGACCCCTTTTACTATAACTCTTTGAGTCCAGCCTGTTGGCCAATGGCTCACCCAATGTGTTATGGACTTGTCTAGTTGTGTGCTGGACAGTTTGTTCAGAAGGGTTCTGTGAGAGACGATGTCAAAAGCTTTGCTAAAACCCCAAACCACCAAATCCACTGGCTTGCCTTGGTCATACAGACAGGTGACCTTGTTATAAAAGGAAATTAAGTTGGTGAAGCAGGACTTTCCCCTCATGAACCGTGCTGGCTATGACCATTTACCTCAAGTGTTTTTCAATACTGCTTAGAAAAACCTGCTCCATTATTTCACCAGGCACTGAAGTGAGACTGACAGGCCTGTAATTACCAGGGTCTACCTTATTACTCTTCCTGAAAATTGAGACATTTGCCAGGTTCCAGTCATCTGGGACATTTGTCTTCTCTTTGGGAAAATGCTTCCATGTGTGTTGTCAGTGGTTCTGAAAAACATAAACCAGGAAGCTTTGTCACATTCCTAATAGAAAAAAATTCAATTTCCAATGCAGTGGGAAATCTGGGAATTGTCACACCATTTCCTAGATCCTATCATCTTCAAGCTATTCACTCAGTTATGGATTAATGAAAAAATAGCCTAACTGAAATCAACATCTGGGTGCGTGGTTCCAAACCGGTCTCACAAGGAATTAGACCTTTTTGTAGTACAGACAGTGCTGGGCTTGCAGATGCAGACTGAGCACCAGCAGCAGGTGTTGCCAGCAGCCTTGGGATACCACAGAAAACCATGGGACTGCCCTGCAAATGAATGGCTGAGGTGTCACCTCTTGGATTAAATCAGACAGATCAACACTCTTTGCCATTTTTGTAATAGCACCTGTGAAAAGATGCATGTTTTTCATTATAATTTTTCAGCCTGAAAAGAAGAAATTGCATTGGGAAAGCAATTCAGAGGCTAGCTGGTTCATATAACCAACAGCCAGTTGTGGTGTGTGTATATGATGTGGTGATTGAAGTGTTGTTTAAACCCACCCTACATAGCTTGACATCAATGATTTCAGGTACCATCCAGATTGTACAGCAGGACATTTGATGCAGGATGACCTGCTGAGTTTGTGTACTCGGTGTTGTCACACTTTGCAGCCCCTGCTGAGCTTTCCAGCTGTGGTCCAGGTAATAGTCAATGCACCAAATTACCTACATGATGTTGCATTTGAGTAGTGTCTGTAAAGGACACACTGATGTGGTGCTTCTGAATTTTGTTCTATACTATGTGATGCTGAGGAGGAAAGAAAGGAGCAAGGAAACAAGTTTCTCTTTTTCCCTACTGTGGGTCCTTAAAGCCAACAAACACTGACCTTTGGGTATCTGTTTAACTATCTTTCCTGCTAAAAGATTCAAATAATGTTGTGTGAAGGGTGAAGTGCTTGTGACAAGTATGTAGCAATGACTGAGGCTGCACATTTCAGTGTGACTGAAGCCACAGTGATTTCTGATCTCTAATACAAATAAAGCAGTAAAATGTAAGAGTAGCAATTACCGAGAGATTGTTTTCCAGGTCCTGCATCTACAGAGGTCAAAAGAATGTTGCAGCAGTTGTTCTAGGAAGTTATGCCAGTGCCATGACTCTGTGTGTGTACATGTTCACACACAGCCATGTGCCGTGTCCCTGTCACTCTGACACTGATCTGTGTCCTGAGGAGTTGTCTGAGACCAGTTTGGCACATCAGTGTCAGAGCAAGGAGCAAAGTCTGTACTCTTAACCCACCTCAAGGGAGTGTGGAAGGAGAATAAGAGCCATTTGGCCACCCCTCTGTCTTCTGCAGGTATCTGAGGGCTGACTCTACACCACTGGGGAAATCAGAACAAAGTACTTGCACAGGCATTTGTAGCTTGGCACGTCCGGCCCCACAAGTTTCCCTGATGTCTTTCTGAGCTCTGTGTGTGAGCTGGTAGAGAAGGGTGACTCCACACTGGAACAGCTTCTCCAGACAGCTTCCACTGGCATAGAAGGACATATTCACATTTACAGATAATCCTCATGATCCTGACTTCAGATCTCTTCCTGAAACTGTGCTGATGCTCCTTTCTCCATTATAGTTTTGATTCTCCTTTCTCCACTATAAAGCTATTCTGTTTTTTCCCTCATGTGGATCAATCACAATGTGTGATCAGTAAGTACTTTTTGTTGACACCTGACTCCATAAAAATGCTTATAATATTCTGGATATATGTAACTTTACCCTACAAACAAGCAGGTGGCTTTCCCTCTGGACTCAGATAAAGCTGTTTCTCTCCTCATGCCACTAGCTGCCTCCATGTCCCATTTCTCTCCCCTGTGCAAGATGGCATTTATGATACAGCAAATAACCTCTGTGATACAGCAAAAAATATTTTGTATGAAACTGTCTGTCCTGCATATATCCTTACATTTGCAAGCAAAGATAAGGTTTTCTGTTTCAAATATGCCTACATCAGGCTATTTGGGACCATACCTGGTGGTGAGTTGTTGGGGTTCTGATGCAGACTGAAGGTCAACCTCCTGAGTCCACATCAGGCTGCCTACCTTGGGAGATACAAGACATTCACTTATGGAACTGTTAACATTCTATACCTGTGGGTGAGGGAGCCACGCCAAGGGAGAACCTGAACAGGTTCTTTCCTTATCTTGTGTATCTGCTTCATTTTTTTTTTTTTTTTTTTTCCTTGCAACATATGTGGGAATTTACTTCAGTGACCTATGTATCAGGTTGATATTTATTTCCAGCTTTTGAACCTGTATGTCTGTTTTACAATTTTTATTGATGTCTATAAAGTCTGCATGTCTGTCTGAGCTTCTAAAACCTCAGGGACAAAGTTGTACCACATGGTAATGTGTGTGTATGTTATGGTTAACCACTATATAAAGCAAATGCTGAGGAAATTGGCACTTCCCCATCCTGTATGTGTACAAAGGAAATGCATTATATTTGCTAAGGAAATCATTACAGTGAGATTTCCGATATTTATAGGTTTCAGTTATGAATTACCACATGGCATTAGCATAGGTTTCTCATACTCATTCTGAAGTACTTTTTTAGCCTACTGACCTTAAGATATATTTTGAAAAGGTAGCAAAAAAGTTGATATGGTTATTTTGCTCCTGTAAGCATACCAATTTTCTTCTCACATTTGCCATAATTGCATGTAACGACTGAGTCTTTGAATTCCCAATATGTCTATATAGTCAAATAGCAACTGGGGCTACGTGATTTTGAATGTCATTTTTACAAAAGTTATGGCAGTTTATATATGACCTGAGCATGAAATTTGAATTTAATCTATGAGAAAACACGCTGAACTTAGTATACTATGTCTCCCCCTTTAGTGCTGCCCAGCCTGTTTTGTTTCCTTTGGCACAACCAGGTAGATCACACTGACCTTACACCCGCTAGTGCCTGGGGCAGGAGGAAACTTGTCAGGTAGTGAGACTGTGTGAGACACCAGCAGAGCAGTCACTACTCTTACCCAGTACAAAACAAGAAATATAAATGATATCTCTGGAAGTTAACCTTAATCTATTCTTTGATACTGTGTAAGCAATTACAAATGCACGTGTTCTGTGCTTTATTTCATTCTTTTTGACACATTGCCACAATTACAAAATAATCTTGTTATTCACATCTAATTACTTTTCTGCAGTAAGATAATTGCCTTAATGTAATTTCTATCACAAAATTTAGAGGATTTATTTCATTCTTGAAATTAGGTGGAATAATTTCTTTTTTATTTTCCATCAGTAATATCATGACACTGATTTTTATGACAACTATTAGACTTGTAGTAGGTTGACATTGGTTGGATGCCAGGTGCCCATCAAAGCCACTCTACCACTCCCCCCTGCAGGGACACAAAGGAGAGAATATATAACAAAAGTCTCATGGATCAGGATAAGGTCAGGGAGAGATCATTCATCAATTACTGTCACAAGCAGACTTGACTTGGGGAAAGTAGTTTAATTTATTACCAATGAAATGAGGGTAGGGTAATGAGAAATAAAACCAAATATTAAAACACCTTCCTCCCACCCCTCCCTTCTTCTCAGGCTCAACTCCAAATTCTTTCTGGTAATTTAAGCATTGCTCACTGACCCCGTGAGCCAGCACCCCCTTTTACTCACACTCAGACAGTGAATGATACTGTTACTCACCCTGACACTTCCTTTTCTCTACCTGTAATGTATAATAATTTCTCCTGTGGCTGTTTTATTCCTTCATCCCAGACTGGAGTTGATCGATACCCTTCTCCCCTCTGTTTTGCCCAGCATCTCACAGCCCATCAGCGCAGCAGCAGGCGAGGGCTGGCTGTCCATGGGCGTGCTCTCCTCTCAAACAATTGCTGCAGAGTGTCTCTGAGTGGCACAGACAGAATCTTTCTTGCTTGATGAGGCCCAAAAGACTTTGGACTTTTTCATGTTGTTTGTGCATGATTGTTTTAAGGTTTTGAAATCCTTTATTCTAAGAAGCTAACTTAGGTCATTTCATTTGTTTGGAAACTGCTTGCGAGCATTGCTTCAATCTGTAAAAAGCCCCCAAGTTCACAGTTATTTTAAACACAGAACAGTCAAATTCTTGGAAACATTTTATGTTAGTTATTACTGATGCTGTATGTTTGATCAGTTAAAACAGATTACACTGCTTTGCTCTCAAAGAGGAAATTTTGCCTCCCTTGAAACTACAATATATTAAATGAAATATTACATGTGGTCAAGAATAAAAGATAATTGCCATGTTCCTGACCAAATATTTTCCTTATAGAATTTTTTTTTTCATGTAGTACAGGTATTTCCACACTATTTTATGGAAAAAATGCTTGGCATAGAACATTTCCTATATGAGTAAAATCCAACACACAAGGCAAAACTGGAAAGTCACTAGAGTTGGGATGAGAAAACATTGCTTTTTCATTGTTCAGCCATCTTTGCAATACTAAGAAGTGCATATGGAATTTGGTATTTCTTTCATAATTAGAAGCAAGATACATAAAACATCAGAGCAATTTATTAGATGTATTTCAATAAATCACATAATTATTGATGCTCTTTAATCCTGAAAATTCCAAATTATCTACTTTTCTACTGTACTCATTAAGTCTACAAAGGGATGCATTATGCTTAACAGTCAAGCAAATTAACCTCAGTATAAAAAAAAAAAAAGACAGGTCTTGAAAACATAATTTTATTCACTTTCTCCAAGTGTTTCAACATCCTAATTCATAACGAATGTGTAGGCCAGTCCTTTACATATTGAATTTTGTATACTTTTCAGTGCCTACTGCCAGCAGATGCTTCAGATCTTCCTGAGAAAACATGGCCTTTTCTGAAGTCTTCAAATAAATAATTAATTCTACTGAGATTTAAGACTATATTTACATTTCTGTCACAAAAGGAAACAAAACAGGTCAGGGTGTATAGAACCTTTTAACTGAAATTAAATATTCCATTTTACAGGATAAGAAGAAACTTCCATTATTAACAGCAGAGCTGTAGAAATGAGTGGAGTCGTTTTGAGTGTCATTTTTCAAAGCAGCTGGAGCAGCAGAAGGGGAAAGAGGTCAGGATAACTACTTAGGATCTTAAAAAATCCAATACCATTATTTCCTGTGTCTGAAGACACTTTACACCAAAATCCCTTTGTGTGCTTTAGAACATCCAAGTTTTAGGGTATTTAAAACAGGTTCAAGAACTGAAGACATATTCAGTTTGTAAAGGACCAAAACAAGTTGTGCACAACAAGTGTTTGAAATTACTTGTGGTCGTCAGAAGTATATTTAGTGCAGCACCTTAACATGACCAACAGATAATTAATAAGAGGGGTCTAGAAAACTGAGCAGTTCTTCAGATCAGCAGCAGAGTGTGCAATTCAATTCTTGCCCTTTGGCTTATTGGACATAAAATTCATGGATGGAACAGTGGATTTCAATCACCTTTTATGTCGCTACTGTTGCTGGACTGTCCCTGTAGCCCTGAAGAAAAGAGTAAGTTCAACGACCCTTACAACAGCTGAGAGAGAAAGTCTGTGTGGTGCATCTTTGGAATTATTAGCCCATTGTAGTTTCCTCTTCACGTGAGCACTGCAGTCCCAGCACAGAGAGACGTTTAGTTTGTCCTGCACCCTCCCCTGAGCACAGGGAGATGCCTTCTGCTGCCTGCTGTGGACATCTCTGTCTGGTAGCCTGTGCTGGCTGGGTACATCCACTCAGCAGATGTAGTTACAGCATGGGCAAAGGTGGGGAAAGCTGAGCTCTGCTGAAGACATACTTGATTAGTGCAGCTGAAGGTAATATTTGTGTAGCAAAATGTTTTACTAGGGAGAAAGAATTAAACAGATAACATTTCTTACTTCCAAAATTGCCCTTGAATGATGAGGAATAAAACCCACTGACACCAAATTTAGCAGGATTGCAGAGCAGAATGCAACAAGTACCATGGCCCTGAAGCTTCTTATAAAAATTGTTTGAAGCAGCTTTTCCACTGCAACACTGAGACACCTATTTCAGGTATTTTTAAATCTCATGAAATCCATCACTCTGTTTTAGACACTTAAATTGTTTATCTCCCAGATGGAAAAAAGTCACAATGACTCCCCAGTGCCCACATCCTTCTTAGCCTCCTGACTACCCGGACTCAAAATAAAAACATCCCCTCACAGGTTTTCTTGTTCACCTGGCACAGTGTCCAGGCTGTAGGATTTGCACCTCTTGCACTCAGGTAATGCTACAAGCCGTTTAGTATTTACCTATTTGTCAGATTGTGAGAGAAACACTGAGCTTGTGAATGTGATCAGAATCAGGACTGGTAACAGGCAGACATTTTGGAGATTTGATGTCTGAAAATACAGGTAGCATGAGTAGATTCCTGGTGCAGAAGATAAAGCAGTGATACCCCACTGCGACACGAGCCCAGCCTGCTCTGCCTCATGTTTTTTTAAAAAGAACTCCATGATTCCTTTTATGAAAAGGGTGCTTGAGAAGCTCCAGTTGTTTAATATTCTGAATAAAGTGCTTCCATCTTCTTTTTTCTGTCTTGTTCTTTCTGTTTAACCTAACATCATTGGAATACTCTCAGTATCACAAAGACTATGGAAGATTACAGCTGCTCCTTTCAGCATGTGCCAGCTCTGAGTGAAAGATTAGCAGATTTTGTACACAGGTTTTAGTTACATCAGCACTGTTAGATGGCTTTGAAATGGGTTTGATGCTGGATTTATAATGGCTTATGGTTTTACCAGCAAAACCTGTCTGAGACCCAAACTCTTGGGGCTGCTTGTGAGTGTTGGTTTGATGGTGGTCGGAGGTTCCTGGTCTCTGAAAACAGGATCACAAAGCGATTTTTCAAAGATAGGAAAAAAAGTAAATTGGTACACAGAGGATGAGGACAATATTTTGACTTTTTGTGACTCATCAGTCAAGGAAATGGTCCTTTCCAACTGCAAGGGCAAAACCACAGTTCAAAGCAACAGGTGGTCTGCTTTCATGGAGTTACCAGACATACATCCACCCCTTCATACAAGGCTATATACACCAGATTAGCAGTTCTCCTGTGCTGTGGTAGCTGTTCTTGTGTTTCTAGCTTGGGGATCACATGAGGTAGTTTGGATTAGGCTTCTCCCCTTTTAATCACTTTGCTATCACATGTGTAATCCCTTACAAAATCTGCAGAGGTCAATCCAGACCAATTTCCACCTCACCACCCCACAGCAGTTCCTGAATCTTTTTTCCCTTCCATTTCCACACTCACCATTCAGATTTTACCTCCACTTCCCCTTCTTTTGGTTCACAAGAGTTGACAGCTTTCACTTCAGAGGTCCATATTAAGATTATAATGAGTAGATGTTAATGCTTTTTTTCCTAAGTCTACATCACATGTTATAGAAGCAAGTCATCAATGTCTGTTCAGCATTGCAGGGTCTGTACTGCAGTTTGATAACATTTTGACAGGTATGGATGTGATGAAAAATGTAGTCATTGGAGCATACGTGATATTTTTGGTACTGATTGGTGGTCTTGCTAGCAGGCATTTCAGAAACACCATGGAGAAAATACCCTTATGTACCGAGTACCTGACATTGCTCTTTTGGCAGAATTGAGGAAGGTGTTCATTGGCGTGTAGCACATGCTGGATGGCAGGGAAAGAGCAGGCAGTGCAGTTCTTTCATCCTTATCTAGCTTTTGTCTTCATTTTCCCAAGGAAAATGCCTTCTTTAAGTTTCAGAAAGGGCTTAGGCTTTTCTGACTTGTTGGGATGCCTCTTTCCTAGGAGAAACATTTGAATAATCTTCTAATGATTGATAATGGACTTCTGCTCCAACTGCCCCATTCCTGTAATTTTGTTTCTTGCTTAACTAACTCTTCCAGAGTTTCGTGTGAAGAAAAACACTTGTATCAGGTGGTTACTCATTGTTGAGCTTTTCTCGTTTTATCAGTATGTGCTTGCTGCTTGGGCTTCTTTAACTGCATGGCTTTACTGAGGAACTCTCTAGCCTTTCTTTGAGTGGTATCTCTTCTTTTTCACACTACCTGGAGTAGGCTACCTTTATTCACTGCTCAAAATAAAGGCAAATTTTTATCACAACAAAATTAATGTTAATTTATTTTTATCAGGCCATGATAACATGAAGCGTTAAGCAGATCCCTGAAACATTTATGCAAAGATTTATGGGACAATGATCTATTTTCCATATTTACTAAGGGTGTCAGCAAGAAGAGTGATCAGGGTCACTTGTGGTTTTGCATTGACTTATTCTCTCACAGCACTTCTAATCTCATGAAGTGTGATATGAACATAATTTGCCACACGGACTTACCATGAATATCATTCTTTCTTGAATTAAAAACCCCCAAACATTCTCTGTCTCCAATTTAGAAGATTTTACCTTCCAGTTTTCATTAACTGTGCCCATTCTAGGAAAATGGAACACATCCTTTTTTTGCAGATTTCCCTTTCATTCACATTAAGACCTTCCTTAATCATTTGCAGACCTGAAGGAAATCTTTTATGTCCAGGAGCTCATTACTTTGGCAGAGAAAAGTGGCTGAAAGACAATAGGAAAAAGCTTGTTCCTGGAAGAGTGTTCTGCTTAATATGAGATAATAATACGTATGATTTTTAAACTAAGACAGCTTCACAGTCTGAAGAGAGTTGCACTGTCAAGAAGGTGCCTTTTAACTCTGTATATTCTCCAGTGCGATCATCTGTACAGTGTGAGCACCCAATAATCCTGTAGTGTTTCTTTGTTATCAGCCAATTGCTTTAATTATAGCCAGTTTTAATTATATTGGTGTGTGCTTTACACCTATATGGCTTTTGTGTTGCTTTTTTTTAAGTCATAACATGTACGTGAATCACTCATTTAATCAGGCAAACAGACAGATCCTCATTTTGTTTATCTGAAAGTAGCAATAAAATACATACACCGGCACAGACACATAACCAACTTGCCTCTTCCTTTTCATTCCTAGTTGAAAGAATGAAGCACAGTTCAACACTCAGGTAAATATTAGTAAACAAGCAAATAAAAAGACTTGGTACATATTTATTTTGCTCTGCTGGTGGAGTGGAAAGAGAGAGAGCGACAGAAGAGATTGTTGCTGCAATCCTATCTAAATGCTCCCAAAATTCAGGAAGATTTATCTCCATGGCTTTTTTGGGGGTTGTGACTAGATCAAGTCACATATGGGTTGCTATGGATCCAGGGCTGTTGAAATTATTCTAAGGTTAGTTCAAAATTGATTGGTAGAACAAGTCATTTAGAAATCTTTTCTTCTCTTTTTGATTCATAACTACTGTCACCAAGGAAGAGCAGAAGCACAGAAAACACACTGTTGTGTCTCTCCAGAAGCATCCAGGGTATTTATTGCAAAGGGAGGTTAATCTGATCTGCAAGGCATTCAGTGCTACAAGAGTCTCACCTGCCATAGATGTTGATACCTGGACTTTCAAGCAGAACATCTCATTTGGTTCATGTGAATTTAAGCTCATCTTTTCAGGGCTTGCATTCGGTTTTGATCTTACTTAGGACAAATCTGGGAAATAACTGGGCCATGTTAGCAACATTATGTTATCTTCTAGATTGTATCAGCTTTGGTAGGGAATTTACAAAGAATTCTCTGAAGATGTTGTTTTATTTTGTAGAAAGAAAATAACTGTAGAGGTGACTAACTCTCCAAGTTTGAAGCTTCTCCTAGTTTAGGATAGAAAACATGTGGTGGTGTAACAGAACATGTGATCTGTGTTCTGGAATATGTAGATGCAAATTCCTTTTTTATGTTTTAGTCAAAAGAACATCAGAGGTTTGATCACACCGTGAGAAATTTCTGCTGATTGAAATGAACTGATACTTGTCTCTCAATGGCTAAGAATGCTTTCATAGACTTTTGATGAAGCTGATAAATTCTTCCAGTAAATCAGTTTCAATAAATTTTTTCCAGTGGAAAAAAAAAAAACAATCTCTGTGGTAGCTCAGAGTAATCTTCACAGGTTTTCCTTATGGAAATATTCTGAAAGAAGAGCACTTGCCTTGCCTTTCACTTCACAGGAGTACAAACTGGAGGTAACATGCTTCTGTTTGGCCTCTTTTCTCCTGCAAATGAAGTTTGTGCGAAACTATCAGTGACTGCACTGAAGTCATAGAATCATAGAATTGGAAGGGTTGGAAGGGATCTTAAAGATCCCAATGGCAGGGACACCTCCTGCTAGATCAGGTTGCTCAGAGGCCCATCCAGCCTGGTCTTAAAAACTTCCAAGGATGGGGCTTCCACCACCTCTCTGGGCAACCTGTTCCAGTGTCTCACCACCCTCATGGGGAAGAAATTCTTCCTAATGTCTCACCTGAATTGACCTATCTCTAGTTTTAATCCATTCCCTCTAGTCCTATCACAAGTCTCTTTCAGGTACAAGATCATTGAAAGATTGAGTCTCTAGACAAGTATCCTGGATTCTGGACCAAAACACAGGCCTGTGACACTGTAGAAATCCATTAATCTAGATCAAATATGAGACTCATAAAAGCATTGAACCCAAACAGAAGCACACTGCAATTGTGTAACTAGCAGCATTATGTCAGTATTTTGCAAACTAAGGCATGTATGGTGGATTTTGGCAAGCACCTGAGTGACAGAAAGAACAGCATAATCACAAGGGACCACAAATAGGCAAGACATCCTGCTAAATACAAAAGGACAGGACAAAACCCAAAACTAGATAAATGTTACTGGAAGCAAATGAGATCCCTTTGGGGAATGAAAGGGAGAAAAGAAAGCACAGAGGCCCATCCAAAAAAAAAAAAGCAAGTAAAAGCAGGCAAGGGCAGAATGAAGTTATTCCTTCTCTCACCAAGTCACTTTCAAGCCTGAGCACCTCAACTGCACTGGCCAAGGCCACCAAAGACTGTGGCTAGCAGCACTTGATTGTTTGTGCCCCCACAGACAGCTGAGGATACAAGTCAGAAGACTAGCAGTTGGGTTTGTCTAGTGGAAAATGGTGAGAAGGTGAGCACAGACCATCACCAGTAAGCGTGTAGTTAACGAATGCACAGTCTTGTTGTAGAGCTTAGAACATGGCCTGATCTGTCTAAACACTGACATGGCTGATGGATAGCTGGATATATGTCCTTACACAGGGGGTGGGGAGAGTTGTTCATTTGCAATGATCTATTGTAAAATCCCATCCTCTTCCAAGCAAACTTACCTACAAAGTGGGTAGACAAACAGATTGATTCTTTTATAGATCCTCTGTAAAAAACAAGATTCACACTCTTTGTATTTCGGTATTAACAAATTTACACTTTTCTCCCACGAGGCTTTAAGTGGAAGGTTAACATGGCACTTTTTAGAGTTTTATTGAAAGTTTGAGTGATTGGGCTTCATCCATGGAGTAAATTAAATTGTAGCCTGGCAGTCAAATATAGTACATGGTCTTGAAAAAATAATTAAAATGTGGATACCTGAGGCCAAAAGAAAAAAAGATACACAAAGATTTCTTTTTCTTTGTTTTTTGTTTTGTTTTAATCAAATACATTTCCTCAAACTGCTGATTGCAAGGCAGGAACTGCATTTTGTCTTTGATGTAAAAACAGCTGGTTTTTAGTTAAAGCGTAGCTGCATGTGTCCTAGAAAACTACTGCCTGATATTTGGCTTGAACAGACTGCAAAATGCTACATTGAAGTTGCATGCACTACTTGATTTTATTTTAAGGTCATGTGTTTTCTCTAAATAACTTACTCTCCTACTGCTTTTAAAGCAACAGCTTTTATCCTTCATGAGACTTAGGTATGCCTTCTGAAATTATTATTAAAACAGTATATAAAATAAAATAAATTTTCAAATAATGATAATTTAAAATAGTGACAAAACCCACAGGTTAAACCATGAGCAGGAAGCTGAACTTGTGCTGGAGACTATGTACACAATTTCTGGTAAGTATGGATTGATTCACGGCTGTTGTTAATTACAGAAAGATGATATTGTAAGGTAGGAGGAAATGTTTATCGACAACTTTGAATTTCAGGTTTTCATGCCACTGTAATTTCTTCTCCTGTTCCTAATGGGAAATAATATGAGGGAAAGAGACCTTCATTCATGCTGCATGATTTTACTCAGCTGAGCCATCAAACTTCAGTGACCTGTGAGCTGCTAAAATAGGCTGGATGGAAAAGCATGACAGCATTTCATTTCATCCTGACTGTGGATGTAACGGAGGTGTTTCTGCAGGGCAACTCCATGGGTTGGCATCATCTTCAGGGAGGCCTCTCTCTGCCCTTGATCTGCAGGAGCTGGTGGCTGGTGGCAAGAGCCTTAATTCAAGCACCACAGTGAAGTGCCCCAAGGTATGGAGGTTTAATCTGGACCTAAGCGTCCCAAGAACTGTCAAACAGAAACACTGTGGGCTGGTCAGGATCTGAACCAACATCTCCAGATGGACACGAGTGAAAGGGACTTATGTGACACTCTTCCACAGTGCTGGCTTTGCAGCACGGACTGTGTGTTGTCATCACATGAAGATTATGGGCTTAGATGTTGTTATTTGGGACACAGAGCCTTCTTTATTTTACTCAGTGATGAAGTCATGGTCTCTGGGAAGCAGACAATTTAACTGATTTTCGGTACCTCTAACTCTTTGCCATGCAGTTATTTCCTCAGAATGTAAATTGAAATCAGAATTGTCTACTCTGTTTTCTTCCATCTGGCTACAAATACTTTGTTCTGCTTTGCTGATTTTTTTGTTCTCCTTGTTTCTTTAGAGGAAGCAATATGTGAAATAGTGTGCCAGCTGCTGAAATCTCTTACTCTGTCACATGTCAAAGGCCCCTCTCATACTCATCAGTGTAAATGAACAGTTAAAATCTGTGGTGTAAAATCAATACAAAGGGTTGGGGAGTCAAACTCAAAAAAGCAAAACCAATTTACACTGAATGATAACGTGGCCTGTGTTTTTACCTCCTTAGAGGAAGTTTGTCTGTTTTCTGAGTCCCTGCAATCTCCTGACGTGCTTTTATATAGAAGATCAATACAAGGGAGACAAACAGTGTTTTCTACTCATGGATGTTTCCCAGTGTGTATATGGCAGCTACGGGAAGCCTCCTTCTGCTCCTTCATGAATTGCAGCATTCTTGGATTTACAACTTCCAGCAGCATGCTTATAGCCTATAAGTTTAATTCTGTGATTTTAATCTTCTAATTTTTTTTTCAAAAAACCTTGCTACTTACCTACAAAGGTTATCTTTTTGTATGGTAAACAGACTAAAAATTCATTTACTGTCTCACAGAATCACAGAATCGTTTAGGTTGGAAAAGACCCTTGGGATCATTGTGTCCACCCATTAACCCTCTCTACAAGTTCACCCCTAGACCATATCCCCCGACACAACACCTAAGCAATGTTTAAAAACATCCAGGGATGGTGACTCAACCACCTCCCTGGGCAGCCCATTCCAATATTTCACCACTCTTTCCATGAAGAATTTTTTCCTAATGTCTGGTCTAAACCTACCTTGTTTCAGCTTGAGGCCATACCCTCTGGTTCTATCCTTCATTATCTGAGAGAAGAGACCAGCACCAGCCTCTCTACAATGTCCTTTCAGGTAGTTGTAGAGAGTGATGAGGTCTCCCCTCAGCCTCCTCTTCCTCAAACTAAATGGGCCCAGCTCCTTCAAACAATCCTCATATGATCTCTTCTCCAGTCCCTTGACCAGCTTCACTGTCCTCCTCTGCACCCGCTCCAGCACCTCGGTATCTCTCTTGCACTGAGGTGCCCAAAACTGGACACAGCACTCAACGTGAGGGCTCACCAGTGCTGAGTACAGGGGGACAATCCCCTCCCTGATTCTGCTGCTCACACTGTTTCTAACACAGGCCAGGATGCTGTTGGCTTTCTTGGCCACCTGGGCACACTGATGGCTCATATTCATTCTCTTGTCAATTAGAACCCCCAGGTCCTTTTGTACCAGACAGTTTTCCAGACACGCTTCCCCAAGCCTGTAGCATTGCATGGGGCTGTTGCGGTCCAAGTGCAGGACCTGGCACTTGGCCTTGTTGCAGCTCACACCATTAGCAGTGGCCCAGACATCCAGCCTACCTAAGTCTCTCTGGAGAGCCTCTCTATCCTCATGCAGATCAACACACCTGCCTAACTTGGTGTCATCTGCAAATTTACTGATGGTAGACTCTATGTCCTCATCAAGATCATCAATAAAGATGTTAAATAGAAACGGTCCCAACACTGAGCCCTGAGGAACATCACTTGTGACCTGCCACAAGCTAGATTTAATACCATTTACCACTACTCTCTAGGCCCATCCATCTAGTCAGTGCTTGATCCAGCAGATTGTATTCTCTTCCAGGCCATGAGCAGCCAGTTTTTCCATTAGAAATCTATGGGATATCTCCCTCTTACCTTTTTCTTACAGGTATTGCTAAACTTGCTAACTGATTCATAGAATCATAGAATGGCTTAAGGTGGAAGGGACCTTAGAGATCATCTAATCCAAGCTCCCTGCCTTGATCAGGAACGCCTCTGAATTAGACTAGGTTGCTCAAGGCCTCATCCAACCTGACCTTGAGAACCTCCAGGGAGGGGAATCCATAACACCTCTGGGTAATCTATTCCAGAGTCTCACCACCCTCATACTGAAGAACTTTTTTCCTAAGATCCAATGTAAACCTATTTTCCCTCAGTTTATAACCATTTCCCCTCATCCTATCGCTGGACACTCTTGTGAGAAGTCCCTCTCCAGCCTTCCTGTAGGTTCCCTTCAGGTAGTAGAAGGCAGTTGTAGGGTCCCCCAGGAGTCTTCTCTTCTCCAAGGTGAACAATCCCAGCTCCCTCAGCCTATCCTCAAGGCAGAGGCGATCCAGACCCTGGATCATCTTTGTGGACCTCCTCTGGACTCATTCCAACAGATGTATGTTCCTCCTGTGGTAGGGACACCAGACCTGGATGCAATATTTGAGGTGGGGTCTCACAAGAGCAGAATAAAGGGCAAGAATGACCTCTCTTGGTCTGCAAACCACACTGCTCTTGATGCATCCTTGGATACAGTTAGCCTTCTGAGCTGCATGAGTGCACTGCTGGGTCATGTTGAGCTTCTCATCAATTAACACCCCCAGGTCCTTCTCTTCAGGGCTACTCTCAACCTACTCTGTACCCAGTCTGTACTTGTTCCTGGGATTGGCCCAGCTCAGATGCAGGACCTTGCACTTTGACTTATTGAACCTCATGCAGTTTTCATTGGCCCATTTCTCATGCCTGTCAAGGTCCCTCTGGATGGCATCCCTTCCCTCAAGTGTGTCCACCTCACCACACAACTTTGTGTCATCAGCAAATTTGCTGAGGGTAATCTCAATGCCATTGTCCATGTTTCTGACAAAGATGTTGAACAACACTGGACCCAGAACAGATCCCTGAGGACCTCCACTTGTCACTGGTCTCCACCTGGACATCAAGCCATTGATCACAACTCTTTGAGTGTGACCTTCTAGCCAGTTCCTTATCCACTGGGTGGTCCATCCATGACATCTGTGTCTTTCCATCTTAGAGACAAGGATGTCATGTGGGACAGTGTCAAATGCTTTGCTCAAGTCCAGGTAGATTACATCAGTTGCTCTTCCCATATCAACCAGAGTTGTAACTCTGTCAAAGAAGGCCACCAAATTATTCAGGCCTTAGATTTGCCCTTAGTGAAGCAATGTTGGCTGTCACTGTCCACCTTATTATTTTTTATGTGCCTTAGTGTAGATACCAGGAGGATCTGCTCCATGATTTTACCTGGCACAGAGGTGAGGCTGACTGGTCTCTAATTCCCTGGGTTTTCTTTGCTTCCCTTTTTAAAATGGGGGTTATGTTTCCCCTTTTCCAATCTGTGGGAACTTCTCCAGACTGCCATGACTTCTCAAATATGATGGCTAGTGGCATAGCAAATTCAGCTGCCAGTTCCTTCAGGACCCATGGATGTATCTCATCAGGTCCCATGGACTTGTGCACCTTCCGGTTCCCTATCTGTTCCCAGACCTAATCTACTCCTATTCTGGATGCCTACTTCTTTAAAAAAAATAAAGAAAAAAAGTAACAAGAGGACAAATTAACAAGTGTTTTTAAAGTTTATTTTCAAATAACTTCCGGAGCTGAAGTTATTTTTTCTCCAGTGTAATTCACTCTTGTTCCATGTTCAGTTTGGTTTAGTCATTTGCTTTCATGTGCATTTCTTACATTTTATGCTCAACTGCATGTTTTATGGATCTGATCTACAGGATTTTGTTTTGTGTTTTCTGATCATACCAGTGCTTGTACCACTTTCAGGATTCTTAATGTGTTCAAAACACAGTAGAAGCAAGTGGTTTTGGTATCCAAAATGATATCGTTATCTAGACTAAGCACTGCAATTTGGTAGAACTCTTCTGCATTAAACACAAAGAAAAGTTAAACATACTAATCTCAAAGAAAAGCATTAAATATTTATCACTCTCTTATTTATTCTTACTGGTCTTTTACAACACAACAACATAAAAAGGCTTCCATTACATCCTCCGCATTCAAGTTTCTCCAAGACTCAGAAAACATGTTAATTTTAAGTATATGTAAATCTTTCAGTAATTGAAAAAAGTTAAGACAAAAAAAAGTTTAGATCAATAAAGTTATTTCTGAATGAAGAGGGGTTTTGTAATTCTTTCCTTTGTTCATCATGATAAGTATGACCCAAACTTTCATTTGATTCTCAAATGCAAATAAAATATCTTATATTTCAGGTCAAATAATGTATGCTGCATAGTCTTGCTTAGTTAATTTCTCATCTCTGTTTTTCCTTCTGTCATGAATTCCTGCTTGCTTTCTTGCTCACTTGAATCAGCCTGAAGGAGGTTTAATTTTGTAGCTTCAATTCCAGGTGAATGTTTACATCTGCTCGAACTACAACAGCATAAGAACCTTTGGCATTTAATTGAACCATAAAACAAAGAAAAAAAAAACTGGAAGCAAAACTGCATATTGTTATTGGTATTAGGATTTTCCCATGTCCAAATATCTTACACAAGCTTTATTGAAATATGCAGGTTGAGTTCTTTTTTCCAAAGAAGTAAGTTTAAAGATTTTCAGTAGTGACTGTTGTATCAATTAGTATGTTACTGTTGAAGATTTGAATACATTTCCTTTGGTCCTTGGCATATCTTGCAAACTTTTAGATATTGCTCCACTCAGATAGAAAACATAACAAGATCACAAAAGAAACCAAACCAAGCAAACACAAAACACGAATGTGGCATGTTGGGAAGGTCATCTAATCTTCTATGGGAGCTTACAATACAATACATGATCCTTTGTCCCCTGTTTTTCTCTGCAGTCATTGACAAGAGGAAATACTGGGAAGTAGACTGCTACTGTGATTATCTAGCATTTCATGGAATGGTTTGTATTGAAGAGATTTACATTTTACAACATAACGCAATGTGTTTTGCCTGTAAATATTTTTAAACTGTAGTCAGAATTTGGGCACATCCACCAAGATTTTGTGGTTTTTGAATGGTTGCTTAGTGAATAATATTGATGACTCCTTAAGCAGAATTTCCTATGAGTTAATTTTACTGCAATGATTTAATCTTCCACAGTAAATGATTTTAATCTCTACTGCGTTACCAGCCTGTTTAGCTTACAGAAATAAACACCTTTTGAAGACTTATGCAAATCAGTGGGAAGCCAAAGATCTGACGGAAATGGTGGAGGACATGACAAATAAAATAAATATTTATTGTTGACAGACATTTATAAAGGCACTTCACTAATACAGGTCAAATTTTCTTGATCTTCAGCTGTCATTCAGACTGAAGATGCACTTATTCATAGAGCTGAGAAGAGGAAAGGTGCAGTGGTACATTGATGCATTTTCAAAGACATCTGTGGAAGAAGTCTGAAGATGGACACAGGTGTCATATCTATCTGAAAGCAGTTAAAGCAAATTATCCACACATGATGAAAAAGTAGGATCCTGGATCCTGCTACAGTTTGGGGTTTTTTTAGCTCCTTTCATATCAATATTATATCCCACTGCAAAGTCTAGATTTCTGATACTTGCATGAACTTTTACCTGGAGTATTTGATCCAAGTAAGTGACCTGGATTGAGTGCATTGAATTGAGACATAAGTACATATGACTTCTCTTATGGATGGACTAAAGAACTGAAGACCCACAAAATAGACTCTTCTGGGCTTATTAACTAAGACTCTACAGTCATCAACAAAAGCTGGATTCATGTATGAGCATCTTCATTCATAAGAGAGAGTGAATTCAACTCTTCTTCATCTTGCCATGGAGAACCTTGTGTCTCTGCACAGATCATAGATGGAGCCTAGGGAGCATGGCCTCCCTGGGTGGAAGAAAAGGACTATCAATGCCCAATTGATTATCTTCCTGTCCTGAAAAACTGTGGTGATGTAACTGCAATGCTATTGCAGCATATGTTCACTGACCAGAGCAGGTCTGCAGCTGCACTGAAGTGATCAGAGCTCCAAACACCACTCAGCAACTTGAAATGTGAATCCCACTGTCGCTGGGGAATGTGTATGTTTATGAATCACCTCTGCCCTATTATGTAAAGAGAAGAGTACCCTGTAGGCATTTTTTTTTATGTGGAAAGATCATTCTGATTCCACAGGTGGAGACGGGTGTTGCAAAGTAAGTCTGCCCAGGCTGTATGGCCCGTTGTCTGTGCTGATAAGACACGAACATAACTTCCCCATGCTGAATGTTGAAAGCTGATCCTTAGCAAGTGTCCCTGCTGTAATGGCTTTTCCCTTAGGTCTTTCCCACATCATGCCTTTATTTTGAATTTGGAAGAAATTTATGCTCTATTGCATCCAGGTTGTCTATGGCATCTGTGGCATTCTTACAGCTGCCTTTTTCCTTGTTATTATGTGATAGATTTTATTGAGAATGAGTTAAAGCTTGATTGTCTATAATGAATTTGCAAATATCTTGTGGGGGAAAGCAGTGGAATCTGGAGTAAGGATTAATGCTGAGAGTAACCTTGGTTCACTGTTTCAAATGACTGCTAACAAGTGTGATGAGAAAGAGATCATTTGAAATTTCCTGCTATTAAACACTTAGTGCATTCTGGAGAGGTTTGCTGTGTTTTGTTTGGGGCTGGTTTGTTTCTTCTTTCCTCTCCTACTGAATACATTAGCATAATACCTGACTTTTATTTGCACTGTTAATATCAGGAGGAAGGGAACTAATTTTATGACCAAGAGCTATTCATCTGACTGTAAAATTGAACTTGTACTTGCTAAAAATCATGCTAAATGTTGAACTGAAAGCTTGTTTTCATTAGTATCTTCCCTTCTGGGTACACAAATAATGAAAAGATCATGCCAGTTCCAAAGACAGTCAATTGGAAATTTGCTTTTCCTCTATATTGGCCTTAACTTTCAGCTTAAGTAAGAGATATGTATGTAGATTGACTTAAAATACTGTTTTCTTCTGAATTTCAGTTGGTTCTTTCTATCCACCACAAGAAACTTCTTTGCTAGCCTGCTATCCAAAGATGCCCAGGAAAGATATGATCTGGAAAGCAAAGTCTTTCAAGGTCACTTATAATTCTGGATGAGGGAGTATCAATCATATAGCACAAATTCTATCTTCTTATAAATCTGGCTGTTTAAACACCTGAAATCAGGCATCTGGATTGTTATTATTTTAAAATCTTTGCCTTAGAACATAGTGCTGTGTTTATTATTGCATTTGAGCTCCTGAGAAGTTTGGAAGATTGTTGTGATTTTTGTTGGTTTTGTTGGAGTTCATTCAACTAGAACCAGCAAGACTTTCAGGTCAGAAACACAAAACACAGTACTACATAGTGGATGTGTTAGCCAACCACACGTGATCCCTTGTATCTTCAGGACTAACACAGTGCTGGCATTTCAAAAAGAATCGCATGTTTATGGGAAGGAGGGACATTGACAGTTACAACGATTTTACCACACACCCAGAAAGAACAATTGACTTTCTTTACAAAATGGAGAAAGTGACTCCCAGTATCTTACGTAAAGTACAATGGGATCTACTGATGCACAACAGTCAGGCCTCATATTTCTGTTGCTGGTATTTGCTTTCTTTATTTTTTTCTCATGGCAAAAATATTTGTGATCTTTAACATCTTTAAGAATTTAGTCTTATTCTTCTGGAGAAGACAAATATAGCTGATCACATATAATGAGCCTAGGAGATCAAAGAAATATATTCACAGTGCCTAAAGCTAAGCACCTGTGCTAGGTAGGTAAGGTTGTGTGAAAGCTTCTTCCTTCTCTGACTCTTCCCTTTTGTGCTGGTGACGTAACAGTGATGCTCACTGGCAATATAGTCTCACTCTCTTCTGCTTCACTACTGGAACCCCAAAGACTTTGTTTTTTATCTTACTGATAGAGAGGGTTGCAACACCAGACACATTTTGCTTGTGGAAGAGTCACTCCACAGCTTTCCAGCAGCATGGTTTCTCTTGCCTTCCTCTGAAACCTCTGGAACGGCTGTTGACAGGGACTTGATACTTGACTTGATGAAAAACTGTTCTGATCTGCTTTGGCAGTTCCTGCATTTTGCATTCTGTCTTGCTAATGATTTCTATCATGCAGTTGGCAAAAGCATTGTTTAAAATGCCATTTTTAGTGTCCAAGGTCAGCCTGAACTGAGTGAGGAAAGCGAGCATGGCATTTTTTAATCAGGGACCTCAGAGTGTAGCAAGAACAGTCCGATCCCATTACAGTTGACATGCTGTCCTCCAAAGGCACTAAACTACCACCAGTGGTCACTCCTGCAGACTTCTGCATGTTTTGGATGTTTTTGTCATGCGTGTCCATCTCAGCTGAGGCAGATTATCTGTCTGATCCCTGAATGTGGCTTATCTCCTTTTGACTTCTCCTGGGGAGAATAACAGGTTTGCTAATTGAATTCTGTTAGATCAACACCAGACACAATGATGCAACAAACCTCCCTCTGGCTGCTCTGCAGCAACAGGGGGACAGTAATGGTTTAGTGTCACACAAAGCTTACTGTGAGAATGTTTATCAAGTGTAGGTTTCTGGTAAAAAGGCCTATATCTGCACTCTTTCATGGCTTCTCTGTTTGCTTTTTAAACCCCGTGCATTATATTTCTTATACCAACTAACTGGGAGAGAAAGAGGTGTTAGGAACACCACCCTGGTTGACACTTGGGCTTTATTTGTGATTATTATTAGTTGCTTTAAAGCAGTCTGCAAGGAGCCTTAGAAAAGAGAAGGAAATGCACTGGGATACACAAAGAAGCTCTTTTACAGTTTTCCAGTAAAACTTTTAGCACATATTCTTAAATTTGTGATTCAACTGGCTTGGCTAACTCCTTAGAAAATGGAAAAGAAAAAGAAGCAAGGATCTTTTATTTCAAATAAGCTTGTCTGTGACTCTCCTCCATTAGAAGCTGCATTCTTTTTGTAGGCAAAGTCTCATTTCAAAAATTGTGCCTATTAAATGAGGCAAGATGCATTTTTCTTGCTAAAAATTTTCTAGAGTTAAAAGCTCAGATTTAAAAAGAAGAAAAATGTATGGTTTTTTTCCAAAACATGTTTTTTTAAAAAACATTTATCTCATAAATTACTTTTTTTTTTTCCTTATTCATGTCAAGTAATGACATTATCTGTGTTCCTAAAATTTTGAAATATCTTCTTTAAAAGTTAGGTAGGTAATTTTTCTCATATGGAAAGCAAAATTATTTAGAATAACTCAGTTTATCGTATATTGGATTTCAACATTTGAAGATTTTAAAGTACAACTTATTTATTAAACAACTTTATAGTCAAAAAAACCCAAACCTTGCATAAATAATTGTGAATTGGCCACAATATTTCAAAAGAAAATTATTGTTTTATTCACAAATCAGTTTTATGTTACCTAGAAAAGACGGGCTTCTTATTTAGAGGGCTTGAACTTTTCTACATATCATGATATACCAGTAGTTCTACCTTCCACTTTATATTTGGTTTTACATTCAATCTTACCATTTCAGTCCTTGATCCAGTAATAAGAAACAAATGAATCTCACACGCATACCAGTCAATTAAAAAACCCAAAACAAACAAACAAGCAAACAAAAGAACTACAAAAAAAACTATTAAAAGAATAAAACCTTTTAGGATTCAGTTTCAATTATTTACCAGGCATTTATCTTCAATCAAATTATATTTGTGTTAGGGGGATACATCTGCACATCAATGTGAGAATTAATAATCTTCCAAGGTGGCAACTATTTCCTTACCTGGAAAGTTGACTGCATTAGAAACTAATGTTAAATTTATTTGTTGCCACGAATCTCCATGTACAAATTGAGGTGGACAAGCAGAGAGTTCATAGGTAACTAATTCTGAGTAACTGTTTATTTTGATCAAACTGTAGCTTCTCTTGGCGATGATGTCGCACATTGCACAATGTACTCAGGATTTCTACACCGTGAGAAAACCTAAGAGCAGACAGGTAGAGTATATTTTTATACACTGTGAAAGACCTCACATGTTACACGGAATCATGGAAAGGTCTCATTCAGATAGGAACTTTAAAGATCATCTAGTTCAAATCCCCACTGCAGGCAGAGACATCTCAAAGCTCCATCCAACCTGATCTTGAACACTCCCACAGATGGGGCATCACAAATTCTCTGGACAACTTGTTCCCGTGTCCCATCACTCTTATTGTAAAAAATTTTCTTCTCTCTAGTCTAAATCTACCATTTTTCTGTTTAAAACTGCTATTTCTTGTCCTGTTACTTCAGGCCTTGGTAGAAATTCTCTCTCCATGTTTCTTTCAAGCCTCTTTTGTATATTGGAAGGCCACAATAAGGTCTTCCTGGAGCCTTCTCTTCTCCAAGCTGAACAGCCCCCACTCTCCCAGCCTTTCATCAAAGGAGAGGTGCTCCAGCACTCTGGTCATTTTCCTGGCCCTCCTCTGTACCTGCTCTAACAGGTCCATGATTTTCTTGTGCTGGGGACCCCAGAAATGTGCACTGTACTGAAGGTGGGCTCTCACAAGAGCAAGTAGAATGGAAGAATCACTTCCCTCAACCTTTCACATGATCCTTTATCAAAATAATCACATTGCCTATTTAATACCCACAGTGTGTTAAAAGCAGTATTTTCAGAAGCACTAACAGTTTTTGATTCTATGTAACATGTGAGACGACTCTGAAAAAAAGCTTCCCACTGGGAAATTCTTACTGGACAGAATCATAATGTTCTCTATGAATGAGATAAGGAAGGTAACGAATACTCTTTATTTTCCTCTTTTTTTCCTCTTTTTTTTTCCTGTAGGCAGTCAGATCTCTTTGCTCAGCTGTGACTCATACAACCCTCTCACTGCTTCTTTACTCTTTCTTGGGTCTATCTGTTCCCTTCTCACACTTAGAGTGTAAGTTCTTTGAATAAGACTTGAGTTTTAATTGTACCTGTGTACAACCAATAAGGACAAGTAAATGCACATCTTTTATGAGGGAGAGACTCTACACAGTAGCCACGGTATCTAGCCATTAAGATTTACAATTAAATATACCCTAATGTACAATAACTCCAGTGTCAAGAAGCCAACTTCCATAAGATTTGTGCAGAGGTCTTACAGGATTTAGAAGAGCGTAGATTTCATTGAATGTGTGATTTTGACCCTGAGCTTCTTTCTGACTACCTGTCTAGCACTAATGCTCTAATTAAGAATGGTGTCGAAAATCTCTTGTGGAGTGGACAAACCTGTCAGTTCTCTGAAAGCTCATGAAAATGAGGACAGAGAAGGGCAAAAAAACCTGAATGCTTTCTGTTGTCTCAAGTGATGAGAACACTTATGGAAATGATTAAGTGCCTTCTTATGTTTCCTTACAGGTAGTATTCCTGTCAGAAGCAGCCATTGCTTGTCCTGCAGTGTCAGGAATTCAGTTACAGAAGTACACATTTCTTTGTCCTCTGTGAAATGTTAAAGACCAGCTCTAATTTTAACATCAACATGACTGGTATCTCATGCATCATTTATAATACACCCTTTTACAACTGGTGTCTTCTTTTACTCTTACTGACAGATTCCAGTGTTCAACATAGTGTTGAGTTTTGACTTATTATGTCCACACTGAAATGCTTCAAGAAGGGTGGTGCTGTTTTCTTTCCTCAAAATAGCCTCTGCTTTTCCCAGATGATTATCACAGAATCACAGAATGTCTTTGGTTAGAAGAGACCTTCAAGATCATTTAGTCCAACCTTAGACCCCACACTGCAAGTTCACCGCTAAACCATGTCCCTAAGCACCAGGTTCACATGCCATTTAAATGTTTCCAGGAATGGCAACTACTATCATCTTCTTTTGAAATTCCTTGAAAGTTCAGGTACCTAAGAACTCCTGGGGTCACTAAACTAACAGAGTGACTATATATGTTGACAGAAGTTGTCTGTCTGTATGTGACTGAGTTAAAAGCAATTAAGATGCGTCAAATACACAAATGACAATCTCACTGGGTATTACACTCTGTCGCGTGCTGGTCATAAAACAGAGCGAGATTTTGTTCATATTATTGGGAACAGAATTAAGACTCAAAACGGACTCAGAGTGCCAAGTGGATTTATTTGCCCAACAAAAGTTCGCAAAGAAGAGAGAGAAAGAGAGAAAGGAAAGGAAGGACGAGTCAGTTGAGATAGCTACCACCATGGATCTGTGGAGTCCCGTCAGTCCAATGTGCTTTCAGGTCCAGTGGAAGAATGTTCCATCCGATGTTCATGGCTCCTGCTCTTTTATCGGGGACTGTCCTGCTTATCGCACCCACCACCTGGCAGTGGCACGCATGCCCAACACCGTCTCTGAGGGGCCTCAGGTGGGTTTCAGGGGTCTCAGGACCCCTCAGTCTTCCAGGCCCTGGTTCTGGGCTCATACGTAGGGGAGCAATGGCAGCTTTCCACACGGATAAGGCGCCATTTCTGACGAGCTGTGGTCCAGTTCATGGTTTGGAGCCTGTCCCCAGTGATAGAGCCAGGTTGCTTTGTCATCCCCTCGGACAAACCATCGTCCAGTTTGCAGTTTTCAGTCTGTTTACACTGATACAGCAATGTTGAGGCATACACTACACCGCCCTTGTCACTGTCTCTGACACACTCCTCGGCAAATTTTAAAAACACCTGGTTAAAAACTTCTGTGACAAGAGTGTTAAAACAGAAATTAAGGTTACTGTACTATATTGGGTTGGAGCTTTCTTTTTAACAGCCCAAACAGGTCCGTGTTTAAGAGCTGTGACCAAATCAGCATTGACAGCTCACCAACGTTTCAGCTGCTGCTGAACAGTGCTTGCAAAGCATCAACATCTTTGTTTCTCTCTGTTCGCTCAGTGAGAAGGTGGGGGTTGCGCAAGATGCTGGGGTTTGGCACAGCTGGGACAGCTGTCTCAATGTGAGCAAGGAGATATTCTGTAGCATATGACACCGTACTCAACAATAAAACCACAGGAACTGGAAAGATTTTTCCAAAGTAGCCATTGCTTGGAGAATGATGGGGCACCAGTCTGCTGCTGGAAGTTGGTGAGTGATTGCCTTTGCATCAGGTTTTGGTTCTTTCCTTTTATTAGGAAAGTTTATTCCTTCATTTGTTACATGGTCTTTATCTCACTCCATGAGCTTTTGTCCTTCTGATTCTCTTCCCCATCCTTCTGGCAAGGAGTGATAAAGCATCTGGGTGGGGGCTCAGTTGCCATCTGGGGTCAACCTAGCAAAGTCCTCAAAAGGTAATTTAGACTATGAGGGACTAATCCAAAAGATTTTCATGAAACAAAAAAACACACCCTGTTTCACTAAAAAAAGTTGTAAAAAAGGCCAACAGAGGAACACTGGATTGAGTACAGAAACATTTTTCAGCTGTGCTTGATGTTGGCAGTCTTGTCAAAAAGTGCTGGAAACTGCCTTCGGTAATATTGGACAACAGCATTTTGGTCTGACAGTAGCACCATTATTCCAACTGCTAGTCTTGACAAGCAATACACTGAGGCAGGGTTTTTTCATAATTATTATCTATAGGTAGTAAGCATAGTACTATCCTACTATCTGTGTTTTAGGAAACTATGGCTGTGGCCCAAGTCAAGACAGGACTATGCTGACCAGAAGTAAAACAAGTGTATTTCTACATTAGTAGGTATTGCAGGGCAAAAGGAGTAGGTCTGCACAGAAAAACATTTAGGGCTGACTTTCACATTATGCACATTCAGGGTGTTTTACCTTAGATTGACCCTAAACTGTTCCTGTGGACTGAAAGGGTGTAGCAGGTGAAGTATGTTACAAGAGTCTTTGAAATGTAGGTTTTGGTTAAATCTTTCCCAGAAGATATCTCATTATCGTGCTCTGCAAGTGCTCCATGAAATGAAGGAGTGTGTCAGACATGGATGTGACTGGGAAAGTCTCTCTAATGTATGCTCTTGATCCCAGCTGAGGTCATAAAACACCTGTATTGCCAAGATGTAAATAGGCAGTTTTCAGAAATTGTGTTGGTCTTTCATGAAGCCACAACTAATGTAGATTTCTTTAATTTAAATTTTAATTAAAGCTTACAAGATGTAAGCTGTAATGTACTCCAATTCCAAGAACAGTTGAAGGTCTATGGTAAGGGGAAAGTAGCTTTTTTGACCTGGATGGGACATATCTTTTTATTTGGTCAGTACCCAGCTCCTGGCTTTCTTCTGTATGGCATTTAGAAGATGTTACTTTCAAGAGGCCTAAAGACAGTGACCCCTGTTGAGGAAAAGGGTGCTGGAAATCAATGAATCAATCCTTCATCTGGGCAAAGGTTCTCTAGGAAACGTGACAGAATACGGTTGTTTTAACTGAGATTTCCAGGTGACTGAGGGAGCCAAGCCTGCTTGGACCTGATGTCAAAATATTTGTCCAATTCACTGAGCTCCCATGCTCTGGCAGGTTTCTCTAATCAGAGCATAGGGTGATAGAGTAAACAGACATTAGGATTAATAGCACATTAGGTTCCTAAAGCAGGACTGAAACAGGCTGACTAGCTGCTGTTTCTCTGATTGTTGGCTGCAGTAATCGTATGCTTTGCCTAATTATGATTTAATTAGGAGTAAAGAAGTTTAAAGCCAGAAGTGCCTGCTAGATGATCCAGCTGGACCCTCTTCTTCTAAGCAAACTATAGGAATCAGCTGGGCATGTCTGACTTTAAGACACTGAGATTTCCTTTAGGTTGATGAAACAGTTATGGTCAGTGGGAGACTTAGCTGTGAACTACTGGCAGAGCATACCATATCTGCAAAACCCAGAAAGGGCACCAGAATTGGTATTTCCCCCCCCCCCCTTTTTTTTTTTTTGTTTGCCTTTCTGTTTACTTGAGTAGAATCTCTGAGAAGTGGTGTAAACAAAGACTTGGTGCAGATGCCTGTGGCAGGTGTAGCAACGGAACAGACAAAGCAGACAGGGTGTGCTGAACCATTTTGGTGCCTCAGCCAGAGCAGTTTGACCCCTCGGCCATTAAGCTGCACCTCATAGTGCTTAACTGGCACCTCAGGGTCTGGAACCTTTAGTAAACAGGTTCAGGGGCTGCGCTTGTCTGTGTTTTCTCTCGTCTTGTCCCCTAAACCAGTCAGAATGACCACAGCACACCCTTAACTGGGAAATAAATAGGGTCCTGCCTAAGAGCCAAAGGATCTAGTTCTTGGCAGAGCAGCAGGTCTGGCAGTCAGACCATCCCCTTGAACACGCCATCCATGGGCACTGCCACAGATTAAGTAAGTCTCCATGGATTGAGTGGGTCTTGCCCACATTTTATGTGAGTGGTGTCTTGGGCACTCTGGTGTGGGAGGTTTCCCCTTGGTGAGTGAGTATGCCCATTTTGGTTCTTCTTTCCATAGGGTTTACAAATTTGTGTAGTACTTAATTCCCAACAGACATCTGAACTTGTACTAGGTCCAAAGGAGTGCTGGGCAACTTCGGTTGCAATAAACTCAATTTTGGCTAGCAGCAGCTGTTTAGTTTGTGGGTCCCTCTATGACAATGCCTTCTTGGCTTCTTCTCCATTAAATCTTTGTATTTCCAGCTATCCTGAAGTAATGCTGGAGATCAGGGCAGTGTACCAGAGCTCTCTGAATCCCAGGGAAGGTGTCACAGGTCAGGTTAAAAGAAATTCAGTTACCAAGTTCCCCTTACAATATCAGCAACATGGTGATGCCAACAGCCTTTTTATTCAATAAAATAGTGACCTCAGAGGGCTTTGAAAGAGAGAAAGGGTTTCTTCATAACTATGAAACAACAGACCATCTTTTTGCAACATGAAAGGTTGACCAGAGGGAATCCTGGAGTTTCTCACAGGGGCACCAGGCTTTGTAAACATACATGTCCGTGTAGTATTGGCAGACATAACAGAGGACCTACAGAAGACCCATGTCCTCCTACACACAACTGCTGACTGGATGGGATATCCCACCCACCTGAGAGCAGTGGAATTTTGCACAGCCATGTTGCAGTCCCGCTGCAGAGGCAGAGACAGCACACTCGAGCTTCAGCACCTGCGTGTGTTCACATATTTTCAGTGTGACTAGTTTAATAAGCATTATTTCTATGTACTGTTCTGTTAATAGTAACAACGAAGATTTTCCACTTTACAATTGGCAGGGGAGGTTAATGACCAGGAATTTCACAAGCACTGTATCATTATGTGGTGGTTTGACCTTGTCTGGACACCAGGTCCCCACCCAGCCACTCTATCACTTCCCCTCCTCCTCTCAGCTGGGCCAGGGGGAAGAAAATAAGATGAAACCATAGGCCAAGACAAAAGTAGTTTAATGAAGAATCAAAGCAATGCCACACACAGAAGCAAAAGAAAACAAAGTTTTATTCTTTACTTGCTATCAGCAGGCGATGTCTGGCCCTTTTTGGGAAGCAGGGCTCCAAACACATAGCAGTTGCTCTGGAGGACAAGCTGATGCCCCCACTCCTCCTCCTTTTCCCAGATTTTGTAGTTCAGCTGACACCTGGAATATCCCTTTGGTCAGTTTGGGTCAGCCGTCCCAGTCGTGCCCCCTCCCATGATCTTGTCCACCCCATCCCACTGTAGGGGGAATGTTGAAAAAATTCAACATTAAATTTTTGTTGTTTGAGCCCTGCCCAGCAGCAGCCACAGCACGGGTGTGTTATCAGCACCTTTCCAGACCTCAAGGCAAAGCACAGCACTGGGAGGGCTACTTTGGGGAAAATTAACTCCAGCTCAGTGAGACCCAATACACATTATTATTATGTCACTTATTAAATCTCTGATGGCATCCTTAAGAAATGGAAGAGATAATCTCTTGTCTCACTGTTCTCTCATCATCCAAGCTGCTCTGTACCTTTTCATATTTGCTGAACTCAGTGGAAGCTACGGATGTTAAACTTCATGCAGAAATGAGGTTGGCAGATCAGTGGTGTGTTTCACCTAATAACCTGCCCTTGAAATTAGCTGCATTGATAGGTAGAATTACAGTGGTGTCCAAAGAGTGTCCTGTCTGGAGAGTGAGGACACGTTAGGCTCCGTTTGTCTTAAGTTTTATGCCTCTGAGCATATCACTTCAATCTTTGTCTTCATTTCTTCTGCCATTTGTCTTCCTTAATTACTGCAATAGAATGAATTTCAGCATAAAAACTGTATGTTCAGGACAATGGGTCCTGGTCTTGCTACTGCTCCTGGTATTTCTTTTTCTATACTTGCCCCTTAGTTTCTCACTGAATGTTCACATTTTGGGAGGAAAGAGCATGTTCTGTAGAGGACACAATTTAACACATATTTGTTCCCATGGCTTTGTGTCTGTTACTGACCTGGAAAAACTGCATGAAAGCAGTTTGGGTGCAGGGAAACTGATGTCTTACCTCATGTAGTCTTTTGACTTTTAGACTGACCACTTGCAATTAATATATTAGAGACTGAAAGATGCCAATACTGATGCTGGGGTAAGACTGATATAAAGAATTGAAGTATTTGATGATCCACAGCTGTAAGTAGAAGGTTTGCTCCACATTAAAGGCTTTGTTCTTAAGGACCCTGTATAGAAGAAACTGAGCAGCAGTTATTTCTCTAAAGTTGGTACTTTGGCTGCAGCAACATAGTCACAGGATGCCTCTTAAAATGTTCAAAAATGAATAAATCGTGCCTCTGTACTTGCAAACTGGTGCTGCTGAGTTACCTGAAATATGGTCTGTAAGACTGGAGAAAAACCAAAGCAATCATTGTCAGAAAAGCACTTAGCTTTTGAGTTTTTCTCCTGGCTGTTTTCTTCCAGAGAAAACTCTTAGCTTGTGCTCTGTTGGAGGGTACTTGTGGCCATGAAGTTCAGGTGTCTCCATGAGCCCATCTGAACCCAAGCAGACAACAAGCTGTGACATCCTGGTCCTGCTGAAGGAAATGCAGTGAGGTAAGAACCTGGAACTAAAACCTAGCACTAAAACTTTTCTCAGCAGGGGAGGCAATGGCAGTGTGGATATTTCCTTTTAGAAACTGGGGAGACATCTTTGCAAAATACAATGTGAAACAATGTTGCAAGGTAAAAATATTCTCATAATTTCTTTTTCATTATAAAAGAAAATCCTGCCTTTTGGGGAAGTGTTGATGACTGAAGAATCAAATTCCCATAAAGTAGAATCAAATGTAGTTAAAACACTGTGAGAGGTGAAAGACATTCAAATCTCTATCAGGAAAAACACATTTTCTGGAATAAATATTCAATTTGTTTGTTTGTTTGTTTTGTTTTGTTTTTAACAGCAGCAATGAAATCTGCTTTTCTAAATTTACATATTATAAAAAAAAATCTTAAGAAGAAACTGCTTTTATCAGTGTGCTTGTTTGCTTCACATTCTAACAAAAAACAATTTAAAGAATATTCTTGTAAAAGTTTTATTGCAGATATCCTCACTCAAAATTTCTGCTATTTTCAAAATATTTGTGATGATTCTAAGTTTTCAGACTGGAAAGACTTATCTTGAAAGACTTTTAAACTGCATGGAAATGTAATATTTCTTTTGTTTTCTGTGTGTCCTGTTACAGGCATAATTTAATATACTACTGTAAGCTCATCACTCCTAACTAATCAAATGACAACAGTTTCATCATGTTTTGCATGGTATAATGTCGGGGTGTTGTAAGTAGTATCTAAATCTGTGCTGTTTGACAAGGTGACACAGCTCCAATATTACACTACAGAGAAAGGAAAAGAAAATGTCCCTTTCAGAGGTAAGCATTAAAACAAAATGTACATAAAAACTCTGTACATAGATGGCAGTTTGCAAATGCAGCTTAGTCTAGTTGCAGTGAGCAGAACAAATTAACTCTAGTGCACTGTGTAATTATTCTAATTGGCATCCTTTCCTAAAGGATTGTTTCATTTCTCATAGCTTTTGGCTTGTGGAAAGGCTTTTTTCTACTCAGTCTCATAGGAAGAGGGGTATTTGACTTTCTGTATATGTTTTGATGATGGGTTCACTCTAAACATTATATTTTCCTCTTAGATTTGATAATTGGACATGCGCTTGATATCAAAGTCATTTTGGTGAATATTTAATTAGAAGACCTCAAAGAAGTGGTTGATATTTGGCATTTTCTCTGTTTCATGCAAGACTTAAAATGCAATCTTTAGGCTGTCTGGAATGAATGTAATTTATAAGTAATTTCCCCATTAATTGACCTGATAAGCCTCCTTGTGTCTCCTTCAGTGACTTTGTCTTCAACCAAGCTTGTGAAATCTAGTAACCCTGGGAAAGTGCTCAGCAATGTTAAAGGTCTTTCAAAGTTGTACCAGTGCCCCAAGGTGGGTATGACAGATAACATATCTCCTCTTCAGTGTCTGATGGATGGTAATGCGTCACATATGCTTCATAAAGTTTAACCGCTTGCAAAGAAAGTATTAACCTTAACCATCAGTACAAAAACAAGTTCTAGGCTTGAATTCGTCATATCTCTTAAAAAAGTTTATGAGATAGGATTCTTGGTTTACTGGCCCTTAGACCAGAGCTGGCGTGGTCAGCCGTATGTTGACATGTACTCTTGATCCTCTCAAAGTATTGCAGACTTAGTCTAAAGAGGAACTATGTCATGCAGGTCTGTGTCTGGACCTTCACGGTCTACACCACCAGGAAACAGAAGGTCAGAGAAAACAAATAAGAAGAATTACAGGAAAACATCTCAGCCAATATGAAGGCAAAACCCCTCTTTCCTCAGTACATTTTTTATTGTTTTTTTTCCTTCATTCTTTCAATAATGATGTTCATGACAAAAAA
>JANVCC010009943.1:66386-81261 GCA_025345505.1 Todiramphus chloris collaris | reverse complement strand
CCTCACCCACACTGAACAGTTACCAGTGTGGGCATTTTTTCCAATATGACAGAACTTGGTTGGAACTCCTCAGATCAGGCTGCGAGAAACATCCGAAAACAAATTTGACATAATTTTAAAGGAATCTATTACATTGCCACTGGATATGACAGAACACATAGCCACACACTGACCAAATATCTTATTTTTTGTTCCTAGCACACTGTTAAACATGGTCTGCAATGTGACTGTGAGAATGAGAAAGTCATAGCGGAAGTCACCTCTGTGGTGGATGATGCTCCTGTCCTGGCCCCTGAGCAGCCAGATGTGATGAGGACCCTGTGGGAAGCATTATCACAGAGTGTAGGCACTTACCCAGGTATTGAGCAGATGGACACAGGCTTTGAGGATTTTTCAGGTGCCTAAAAGCTTGGCAAGCTGTATAAAAATAAAGAAGGTGTAGTCTTGCATTTCACTTAACCTTGCTGTGCTTTTTATGCTTGGTTTAGTTCAGTCTGTTCAGCTAGAAAAACAAAAGACAATTGCTCATGTATCCTTGTTACTCTTATTGTGCAGCTGGTGTTTCATGAGTGTAATGAGTGGAACCACCACACCTTGCTAAATTTAATGCAAGAGATGGAGCAGTAATTTTGGGGGAAGAAGGTCTGAGATGGATGGGCTTATAACTGCCCTTTTCTGCTAGCTTTAATGTGAAAGTTTTCTAGTGTTGGTTCTACAGAATGGAAGTGCTGAAGCAATTAATTGCATTTAATGCCTTGTATAAATATTCACTTATTTAGACAGAGAAACAGAAAACTGACCTCATATTGTAGTCATTAAAACACTGAGTTGGGTACGAAAGGGTGTGTTCCAGATCCTTAATTCACATATTTATTTATTTATTATTTTAATAGTCATGGGCTGTGGGGTGTAATGCATTTCAGAGAGAGTCCCATGGTTACATTATACAGGAGGCTGGTGACATCCCATCAGGACTGGAGAGGACATCAAACAATGGAGAGCCAGTGGGTATGCACAAGGGCAGGGCTACCAACCAGAGAGATGGACAGAGTGATGAAGGGGCTAAGAGGAGCCCATGCAATTCAGGCAGGAGCAATGGATGGTCCTGCCCTGAGTAGGCAGAACCCTGGAAATGAGGTTGGGTGAGAATGAGAGAAAGCGCATCTGTCCAGCTCCCATCATCCCTTGTGAATAAATATCTCCATGTGAACAATCACTTGGAAGATCTGATTCTTGCAACAGGCTTCCATAACATTGACCTCAGATGTTCCGTAACAGAAGCTTGGACAACTGTCTGTCTCAAGCATGAGCATGCCAGACAAGCTAAGAATCTGGAAATATAATACAAATTGAATGTTCTAAAGAGTTTCAGATGACAACCAGTGAAGATCAACAAGATTCTTAGTAAGAGAAAGTGAACAACAAAATAAGGAAGTAAAGAGATGTTGTTGGAAGTTTTTCTTGCACGTAAAGAACATCTGACTCCTGCACATAAGTCTACATCCTGATTCCACAATGGTATGTCCAACATTGAACATAAGCAAGTGAATTGAAAGGTAGTTGCATTCTACAAAGAAAGGTGGCAAATAGTCTTAAGGCTTTGCCACCACCACCATGGGAGGAGTGCAGGCTGTGTTCTAGAAAACAGTCTGGCAAAAGACTTTAGTGACCTGGTGGGCTGCACAGGAAGTTTGCTACATGAAAGCACTGATTTGACTTTGATCTCTCAGGTGATCTCTTGTTTGGCATTTATGTTACAAGTCATGATTAAATTATATATACAATTTGTTTTCAAGACCTTTCAAGGGTGTAATACTAGTACAGTATTTCAAGTCAAGAAATGACTAAGTATCAGTTTTTCCTCAGCAGTTAGTGTCGAGCTTATCCAGGATGTGTCAATATGCCAGGAAAGAGCTTTCACTGCTCTGAGTGTGTTGCTGCAAAGACTCTGTTTCAATCATTCAGTACCTTTTGAGAAAAGAGAAGGGAAACAACAGGGCAGAATTCAGAAAAATTACAGTCAAATTGTTGTTGAACACTCAGAATTATTTTGAAAGAACATTTACTGTTTTCTATAATAAAAATATCAGTTCTCATATTATGTTGAAAACACTGTCTTTGTTACCAAAGCATCCATAGTTGCACTTTCTTTACGCAGTCATGCAGTTGCACAAGCAAAGCAGCCTCACCATGGGCAGGGTCAGTTCATGCTGGGCAATGGATGAGTGTTTCATGCCCAACCACCCAACACTTACTGGGTGCAGAGATTGCAGCTAACCTGTGGCATCACAGGCTGGCATCCATGCAAAGCATCTCCATTCAGTGGAAAATGTTCTGACAGAGTGCTGCCCTACCATGGTCATGATTCTTTCAATGAAATCTTACCAGGAATGGGATTGTACAGGCTCAGACTGGTACCAGAAAAGGGATGTGTGCATCACGCTCTGTGGCCCAACCCTTTCAAGATGTCCTGCTCTCAGATGCTTTTGCTAGTCTCCATGTGGCACTGACAAAACACATTTTGCTCACAGAGAGAATGCTGTAAAGCATAGCCCCCGTATCAGGACAGCAGAAGAGTCAGATATGGAGGGTGGACATGAGCCACAGAGAATGTCCCAGTATCCTTGTGTGCTCTGAAGGAAGTCCCAGGACCCACCCCTGATACTGGTTCTGGACAAAGTCCAGTTTATTTGATGTACCAATGCAAGTAGGGCGACAACTATACACTTTTCAATCCTGGTGCGACTCCAGGATCTGTTGTGGCTATGGCCCCTTCTTGATGTGAAAGCAGACCGAGGGTTGAAACCAGTCAACCACGTTACACCATCCAGAAACACAAATCACTGATTTACATTATTTTTAGCCTGATGGGTTGTTTTCCATTATGATCTCTTAGTTTTATAAATCTTCCTCTTTGGACAGTTATGCACATAATTCTTTCTTTAGTCTTTCAAAATCCCTCAGAACAGACATAGTTTTTCCCTCTCTCTTTCTTTTTATACTTGTACCCACCTGCTTTTCTTCATATTGCTTTTGTCATTTCAACCAAGATTAATAATGTATGTGGGTCTGGAGTATTCTTGAAAGAAATGGCTTCTTCTGTTGGCCCAGTCAGAGCATCACTTTGGATTTTAATCACTTGTAGAAAGTGCTTTTTACTTCTCAGCCTCCTCTGCCATCCCTCATGTATACAGTGCATGAGATTTGTGTTCTGGGTGAAGCTGCAAGTCATGTCACAGCTCTTCCCCACTACTCATTAATAAAATAAATAAAAAATATTAAAAGTCACCCAAGACAGATTTTTTTCTGTTGATGTCATGGATGCTCAGAAGCTTCCCTGTATAAAATCAGACTCAGTGTAAATGTAAAGAAATTAAAAAATATATATATATGAAAAAGGAAAATTATAACAGAATATTTTTAGATTTTTCTGGAGAAGAATCTTGTTGCAATTTTTCAGAAAATTTAACACAGGATGCTTCTCTAAAACCCTGTATGTAAAGCACAGGCCACATCTTAGACGTGACCCAAAATACAAATGATTCTGTGATTCTGACCCTGCAAAGCTACGTGAGCTTTGCTGGAAGTGGAATACTGACCTATACCAAAAAAGTAAAAACTACCCAATAGTCAGGGTAATTTCTGTGACATCATAAATGTGCTCCTGTGTTATAATTATAGGTTTGTTCAGAGAAAGATGTGTCAAACCTGGTGTGATGCATGACTGACTTAAAAATTTGGATCAAGAAGCTCTCTCAAGAGGAAGGCTGGTGCCCTGCTTGTATGCCAATCTCTGGCCTGAATTTTCACAGACGTCCCAGTAAATTAACCAAGGTAGTGAGGCTCCAGGGCTTTTTCCCTGTGTATTAGGCACCTAATTCCCTTGGGTGGTTTTCACAGCTCAAGTAAAGAGATAAATTTTATAGTTTCTAGAGGCCAGCACAGGTTAATTCTCTCAGAGTGAGCAACAAAGTGAAATTTAACCTTGACGCTCTTGTTTTAAACATTTCTTCATCATATAACTTTAGAGACTGTTCTGTCAGGAGCATAAATTACCATTGTAAAGAGAAAGGGTCATTTAATTTCATGACAGAATTTATAAATATTTTTTTCTTCTCATTCTTTTCCTTTACAAACAGGAATATAATTAAACTCTTTAAAATCCTTTTGAAATAAAATAATAAAATACAATGAGATACAATAACAAAATAATAAAATAATAATATAAAATAAAGTAATTTAATTGAAACACAGAAAGGAACACACTAGTTTTGTACGTGAAAAGTGCTCAAAAAAAATATGTGAGCAAAATCTGATGATGTGCAAGTTGAGAAATTATAGTTTCATGGTCTTGTTTTTATCTAGTCTGAGCTCATTTGTTCACCATGGATTAACTGAAATTAGAAACCAGTTTCCCCTCTCCCAGGGACCAGTTCTTTGATCAACAGGCAATACACTATAAATATCTTTTGGTTTTGTTTTTTTTTTTTTTTGCAGTGTGACAGGAACCTTCAGTGAAAATCCATGTTGTCCCAAATATTCTAATTATCTCCAATTAGGGGTTATTTCTTGTCAGCACTTTATCTGGCAGGAGGCTAACTCTGAAGGGAGATGGATGTTTTAATATCTTGTATGTCTAAGATCACCTTGCTCTCTGACACTTTGCCTTTTTGAACGGAGATCATGATGGCTGTGCTGATTGATGATATTTTAGTTACAAAGCATAGTGATCAGATGTTACTGCTGATGTCAACATTTTATCTACCTTGGATACAGTAAGTATCCCCCCCCCAAAATAATTCACAAATCAGTTTGCTTTTAGTGATTTGTCATATATTTGCATTAGAAGAGATGACAGATATAGTTTCACTTCTCCTTTATATTTAGTGTCATATAAAGCCATTATTATTTTTACAAATCGTAGAATCAATCATAGAATGGTTTGGGCCAGAAGGGACCTCTAAAGGTCAGCTAGTCTGACCCCTCTGCAGTGAGCAGGGACATCCTCCACTAGGTCAGGTTGCTAGGAGCCTCATCGAGCCTTACCTTGAATATCTTCAGGGATGGGGCCACAACTACCTCCCTGGGCAATCTGTTCCAGTGTTTCACCACTCTCATGGTAAAGAACTTATTTCCTTCATCCAATCTAAATCTACTCTTCTCTAGTTTAAAATCATTGTCCCTTGTCCTGCCACTACAGGCCTTTGTAAACAATCCCTTTCCCACCTTCTTGTAGCCACCTTCAGGTACTGGAAAGTCACTCTTAGGTCTCCCCATTCATGCACTGTCAGCAAGTTTGCTGATGACGCAAAACTGGGAGGAGTGGCTGACACACCAGCAGGCTGTACTGCCATTCAGCAAGTCCTGGACAGGCTGGAGAGCTGGTCAGGGAGAAATTGATTTAAATACAATGAGGGCAAGTGTAGAGTCTTGCATCTGGGAAAGAATAACCCCATGTACCAGTATAGGTTGGGGATTGACTTGTTAGAGAGTAGCACAGGGGAAAGGGCCCTGGGGGTCCTGGTGGACAGCAGGATGACCATGAGCAACCTCATGGCCAAGAAGGTCAGTGGCATTCCGGGGTGTATTAGAAGGGGTGTGGTTAGTAGGTCTACTCTGCCCTAGTGAGGCCACATCTGGAATATTGTGTCCAGTTCTTGGCCCCTCAATTCAAGAAGGACAGGAAACTGCTTGAAAGAGTCCAGCACAGAGCCACAAAGATGATTAAGGGAGTAGAACATCTCCCTTATGAGGAAAGGCTGAGGGAGCTGCATCCCTTTAGCTTGGAGGAGACTGAGGTGAGATCTCATTAATGCCTATAAATATGTAAAGGGTGAGTGTCAGGAGGATGGACTTAGGCTTTTCTCTGTTATGTCCAATGATAGGACAAGGGGCAACAGGTGCAAGCTGGGGCATAAGAGGTTCCACAGAATCATAAGGAAAAACTTTTTCATGGTGAAGGTGACAGAGCACTGAAACAGGCTGCCCAGAGGGGTTGTGGAGACATTTTCTGGAGATATTTAAAACCCACCTGGACACATTCCTATGTGACCTGCTTTAGGTGGTCCTGCTCTGGCAGGGGGGTTGGCCTAGGTGATCTTTTGAGGTCCCATCCAACCCTTAACATTCTGTGATTCTGTGATTATTCCATCCCAGGTGTAGGGCCCTGCATTTGGTCTTGTTAAACCTCATGAGGTTCACCTAGGCCCACCTTTCCAGCTTGCCCAGATCCCTCTGGATGATATCCCATCCCTCTGGCATATCAACAGCACTACTCAGCTTGGTATCATCTGCAAACTTGCTGATGGTGCACTTGATCTCCCTGTCAATGTGATTGATAAAAATATTAAACAGTACAGGTCCCGGTATGGACCTCTGAGGGACACCACTTGTCACTGCTCTCCATTTGGACTTTGAGCCATTGACCACTATCCTCTGGATGCAACCATCCAGACAATTCCGTATTCACTGAATGGTCTATCCATCAAAACCATGTGTCTCCAACTTGGCAAGTAGGATGTTGTGGGGGACCATGTCAAAGGCCTTGCAGAAGTCCAGATAGATCACATCCATAGGTCATCCCTTGTCCACTAACATAGTACTTTATCATAGCCACTAGATTCGTCAGGCAGAATTTGCCCTTAGTAAAGCCATGCTGGCTGTCTTTGATCATCCCCCTGTCCTCCATGTGCTTTATCAGACCTTTTAGGAGAATCTGCTCCATGATCTTCCTAGGCACAGAGGTGAGGCTGACAGGTCTGTAGTTCCCAGGGTCCTCTTTTTGACTCTTTTTAAAAATTGGTGTAATGTGTCCCTTCTTCCAGTCACCAGGGACTTCACCTGACTGCCAAGAGTTTTCAGATATTATGGACAGTGGCTTGGTGACTATATCAGCCAATTCTCTCAGGACTCTGGGATTCATCTCATCACGACCCATAGACTTATGTATATTCAGATTCCCCAGGTGGTCACAAACCTGATTTTCACATACAGTGGGAGGGTCTTCATTGCCCTGGTCCTCGCCTTGTACTTTTTTAACTTGGGAGGTGTTGGGAGAGAAGTTGTCAGTGAAGACTAAGGGAAAAAAAAGCTGTTGAGAATCTCACCCTTCTCCTCATCTGTTACTAGCTCACTGTTCTTGCTCTTCAGGGGGGGTATGTTTTCTTTAACCTTCCTTTTTTCACTGATGTACCTGTAGAATTCTTTCTTATTATTCTTAGCATACCTTGCTAAGTTCAGCTCCAACCATTCCTGGGCCTTCCTGACCTCATCCCTCTTTGGCCTAATGCCCTCATCGGGGCAGCATCCCTATCCTCTTCCCAGGATACCTGTCTCTGCTTCCACTACCTGTGCAGCTCTTTCTTGCTTCTTAGTTTGACAAGCAGGTCGTGGCTCAGCCACACTGGTCTCTTCCCTCCCTCACTAGATTTCTTATACCTGGGGATGGAGATCTGTTGCATTCTGTGCAAAGTGTCCTTAAAGATCTGTCAGCTCTGTTCTGCTCCCTTGTCCCTGAGGACCATTTCCCAGGGTGTCCAACTGACTAACTCTTTGAAGAGATGGAATTTTGCTTTTCTGAAATTCAGGGTCCTGATTATGCTCCTTGACTGATGTATGACCATTAATCAAATTGATAAAGCAAAGACCACTTTCCATTTCCTTGTGATCTGACGAAGAAATGCTGACTATCATTACCGTACAAAGACAATACTTTAAACTATACAGTGGTAATAGCAAAATGAAGGCAGCCTATTTACCTCCAGAAGGTAAGCTGATAGACATCTCACATGCTTTTCAGTACCTCACTACTAAATGGGAAGGAGGGGAGACATATAAAATGCTATATATTCTCAAGAGGAAAGCCAAAGAACCTTATTTATGCTGCTTTCCCACAATTTATTTTTCTTAGAAGTGCTCTGTAGCTGAACACTTCAGGATGTACACTTTACAAACTAGTTTTGCCATTTACTTTACCAGACACTCTTAGAAGATTCCCTTTGCGTCACCTACTTGTGAACATGGTGCAGTGCATGTTTTTGATCCTCCTGCAGTTTAAGTGTTTTAAAAGGGGGTAGATCAAAGGCAATTCAGATCAATATGCTCTAGCCTTAATTACATTACTCATCTCCATGCTGGGAGCAGTGTCCTGATCTGAACTACTGGGACAATCCTACTAGTTTTTGAGTCTGGGGAATTTTTTATTTCTGAGAAGTGGAGATAAAAACATTCTGTTAAAAAACAGTGCTTGTGGGTTTGGGACAAGGAGCACCAGACATGTGTGAAGCATGAACCTGAAGATCAACAAAATGTTTTTCACTGTATGACAGTCAAACATTGGAGCAGCTTCTGCAGGAGGTTAGGGAATATTTGTTGTTGAAGTTCCTTCAATAACTAGACATGGCCCTGACTAACCTGTTTTGATCTCATAGCTGGCCTTACTTTGAGCAGGAAGTTGGACTCCAAGCTACAGTACTCTTTTTCCTCTTCACCCATTTTTTTTTTTTTTAAGAGACCTATAAAGAAACAATATAATTTATATCTTCCTTTACAAAACAAAGTGATAGCAGGGTAAATATATAATACTCAAAAGGTCAGGGGTATTCCTTTAGTGGGTATTACAGTCCTCAGCAGTGGATAGGTGACCAAGGTTCAGCATTTCCCAGTGTTTGAGAGTACCCAGATTCACTTATTGACTCAGCACCTGGCCACGTAGGTTATTTGGGAGCTGGGCCATTTTCAACTGGGCCTATGAAACTGCTTCTATTTTGAGTAGACCTTTGTGCTGGAGAGGAGAAACAGTCTAATTCTCTCACATGAAAAAGGCATTTCCTTGTGATTCATCATTCTTACAATGATCTTTACTTGTGAGCCCAGTTCTTAATGTTTCCTTAATGAATAACCCAAAGTTATATGGACCTGGGCTCGTATATATTTCTGCTGAACTTAAAAAACTAGAGTTACCTATATTTCAGCATGTTTTAATTCCTTCTAATGGGAGGCAACACTTTGATTTATATACTATGTCAGAAGAATATGCTATTTCAAATGAACAAATTGTCTGCCTCATTCAGCAAGGCAGACAAGTAATTTTCGGGTTTAAACATTAGAGCTACATATGTCAACTGAGTATAAAAATTACAGGAGAGGAATATTTTGCTTGTCACGGTGCCAGAACATTTCTCAAAGCAGAGAAGAGTGTTTTCTAGGCAGTTTCAGCTGTGGCATTCTTTAATGCTTGCATGACAGGAGCAACAAAGACTCCAGGCATGTTCAGACCCCCACTATGGCAAACATTGTTTGCATTCATGCAGAGAGACAGTCAGCATTTCATTAAGCAGGAATGACATCTCACTTTCCCATAAATACTGCTTCATATCTTGTATGCTTCTTTGGTCAGCTGGTACAATCACAGGTATGATGCAGATGAAGGTAGTTCCTACTCTGGTGTTTGATGTGACAAAAATGAAGACAGGCACCACCAGCATAACTTGTCTGGGGTACCAAAGAGGCAATAGACCTGACTTGTCCAGTATGAATAAGGTGAGAGGCACCACCCTTGGTGATGTTTTGGTGGTGCATGGTCTTTTGCTTTCACCTGTCCTTAAAAATATTTCTCTTTCTGAAATTTAATTTCTTTTGACTTTACAAACTCTTTAAAGATGTAGTCTTGTTATTCCGACTTCTGTGACATGAAACTTTTCACCAGAACTTTAAAGTCATGCATTCTTTTTTGCTTACTCCCAATTCTTTTTACTGTTCCAACATGTATTGGGCAAAATGTAGAGGATTCTAAGTGAAATTTTTTGAGGTTTAGAGTTTTTGTTACACACATTCATATTTTAATCACCTTCCTCCTGTTTTATGATGACTTAATGTTATATATTCTTCAAAATGTCATTGAGAATGAAGAAAGAGAATCTGATATTTGGGAGAATTTAAACTATTCCCTATGAGTTCTGTCTTAAGTAACATGTACCTCAGCCATGGTGTAGAGCAGTACCCAAGCAGACACCCCTCAAACCACATCCCTGCTTCATGCAGCTCCAGGAGCTATAGTTTGCCTCATAGCAGGCCTGTTTCTATCTCACCTCATGTTATATGTTGTCAACTGTCTTTTCTTTTCAGCTTGTCTTGCTTGGTTTTGGTTTTGTTTGGTTTTTTTTCTCCTTTAAACAACAGTAATTCTTTCTTTTCTATTACTCTTAGCTGTCTTTATCTGCCCAAGGGCTAATCAGACTTCACAATTTCTTCCAAATTCCTTCACTTTAAAACAAAACAAAGATAAAAGCTTAGACACTTAGTTTTCAAGGTACCTGGCCAGGTACCTTGAAGACTGGCCAGAGTCTTTGTTGTCTCACATATGCCTGAACAACTTAAAAGTAGATATACCTTTTTTTTCCCCCACTTGCAATAAGATCTGATGCGGTTACTAAATTGGTTTCCCATTTTCCACTGTCCATCAGGACATGCAGATGGAAACAATTTTTTTAATTGGCTATGACAAAAAGTTTCATTCATTAAAAGGGTACAGTAGATCATCTTGAAACTGTTACAAACTTTGTGGCAACAGCAACAAATAAATTTCAAAAAGAAACACTCAGATTGTTTAAAATACTCTGTGACGGTGTTTCCGTTTGTCTTGCTTAAGAAAGGAAAATCAGCTAAACAAATGAAATTCAGCTAAACAAATGAAATAATCTCAAGGTCTAAACATTTTTTTGTATGTTTAGAAACATAATGGCTCAACTGTAGTTTTCATTTTATGGAAGAAGCCAGACACTTGGGGTTAACCTGTTTATTTAGTTAGTTTCACTTAACTGCTGCATAGCTTACCCTTGCTCTCAAGGTATAGCAGTTGCTGTGTGTTGGGTTGTCATTTTGATTACAGCCAACAAAATCTTCTCCTTGATGACCAAATTCTAATTTTCTTAGCTTTCTTTTTATGAAGTTAAAGGAAGACCAAGAAGATGGATTTCCTTGGACTGTGTTGAATATGAGCAGGTCTGTGGGCATGTACAAAAGGTACATGTATGTTACAAAATACAGTGCTTTACAGTAACTCAAATTCCTCTAGACCCAACAATTAAAGAAACTATGCAAAACCACAAATTTAATCTAATGTAATTGACCATATATAGCTAATTTAATTTAAGTTTTGTTGTTTCTGCAAACTGACTGAAAGATTGCATTAATCAAGGGGGAAGGTGTTATATTCATATTGATCTTGAAATAATTTGTCCTTATGCCGGGATTCAACCTTGGTTTGCTTTAAATGGAAATCTAGCACTGAGAATGCCTGAAGGACAACTGAAGTCCCTTCATAAGCTGAGTTAATAAAGAATTTCCTAGAACATCTCTGTCTGCTCCTCTTTCCTCTCTACCCTAAGGACATCACGAGTCATCTAATGCAATTAGAAATTTTCCCATCAGATTTAACTCTTTCTGTTGAGGCCCAAGCTAACTTCTCACAAGTGGATGAACAGGACAATCTCTCCCTCATACCTGCACCTGCAAGTTGTGCCAGGCTGTGGAATAGACTACCCTCTGCCATCTGCCAAAATCTTTCATTTTCTCCCACCATTGATTTGTTAGTCACTGAATATTCTAGGTATTCCAGAAGAGGATGAAAGTCCAGAAGTCCTTCACATCAGTGAATAACCTGGGAGACAAATGTTTACACTGGGAATGCAGACAGAGCCTGAGATCCAGCAGCAGCATCTTGCAACCACATCAGCATCTTTCTGCCTGCAGTTAAAGGGAAAAAGTGGTCATAAGGACTGACGTCAAACAAGTCAAAATAATTCATATAGATTAGGCTTACTTGTGGAACCATGTGGTCTTCTCTCCAAGTCAAAGAGGTGACAAAAGCACTAGTGATATACAAAATCCATAAACCATTTAGGTATTTCTCTTTTTCTCCTTCGTAAGGTATTGTCGCCAACTGAAAGGACTTTTCTGTCTGTTGATCTAATGTTGGACATATTTCTCTAAGGAAACTTCATGCTGACAGAGCAAATGATAGGGAAAGAAACTCTGTCTTGGCTGGCCATGTTCACAAATATAAGAGAGAGATGGGAGCAGCCTTCTCTTGGCAAAAGGAACCTCTTTGTCATCCCAGTAAGTCACTTGGCACAGTTGTGCAGCACCAGCCCTGTGAGACTGATACATTTTCTCATTCCACCATGTGACTGGATCATTCTGCTTGGGAAAATGCAAAGACTCTTGTTATTTTTAGAAAAAATAGGTTACTGGCCATGTCAGTTCATTTCCCTTCTCCAGCTCCATGTCTCCAATTTCTTCTGCTCTGGTCACTGGGAGTGCCAGTCACCATTGAGCCATGGCCCACCTCAGCTGGGTTCCTGCTAACAAGGGATGGGGCACCGAAGGGTTCCTTTTTCTCCAACCTTCCTCTTAAGCGGTAATTACGTAGCAAATGCTTAAAGTGTCTAAGGCTAAAAATCGACGTTTCCTGTATGAAAAATACAGGTGATTTACAAATTTCATTAGCTTTAATAGAAAGACAAGTACATTTGCATTTTAATTATCCTTCTTTACTTGCTCCAAATCTTATGAATTAGCTTTTGCATATAAATTCTGCAGAATGATTGTCTTAACAGACTCAAAGAAAGACAATAGAAAAAACCAGGAGGAATTCCTCTCTCCTAACAGCTCTCTTCACATTGCTCTTAGTTTTCAAACTTTTGACCAGCAGAAAAAAAGATGGAAGATTTTTAAAAAGCATAAAAATAATTAAAAAGCTTCTCTACTAGAACTGGGTGCTTTCTAAAAGGAACAGTCTTCCTTGTTCTGCAGTAAGTGATTGCATCCTCTCCCCGTGAGCTGCAGTGTGATCTGCAGCCTCTCATTGTGTTTTATGTCAGTGTCTTGGTAAAGCTACAACAGGACATTATCCACCAGTTTAGATGTTGAGTAATGGCACTAAAATTAATTCCTTGACAGATCCCTTCTAGGGATTATGTCATCCTATATATACACAATTATAGCCATCTGCAAAACTCTAGTGGCAAAGTTATGTATACTTTTCTTCAGCCTAATTAGGAACATTTGAGAACACACATCTAGAATAAACTTAGTCATATTTCTACACATTATCTGTCATAGATTTTCAGTCTTAGAAATACTAAAGATGACATTTCTTGTGTTTGCAGTGTGCTCAGTAGAATCAATATAAATGATTGTTTTGCACATTATGCTTTCAAGTAACTTTCCTGGAAATGACCTGGGAATATGGGAATATGAGGTCAGGAAAAGGGTGTGGATCTCTGAGAAGAATGAAAGGAAAGGTGGAGTACTAATGGGAGCAGACTTTAATAATCGGATCAACAATTAATTTAATACTTAAAAAAGACTTTTCAGGGCTCTTTTTAATGACATTGATTATGATAAAATTTCAGAAACTGGGATTTTTGGTGATTATATTATCTAAGACAAATCCTCAGGAATGGACTTAAAACACTTTATTTTGAGTTGATAGTAAGAATAGAAGTGTGAATATTCAATTAAAATTAGAATCAAACTCAGTTTGATGTCTAGCTCTATAGATAAAACTCATCAATCATCAAAATATGACAAAAATGTCAAGTGTAAAATGCTTTAACTTGTCAGAAGAGAAGAGGGGGGCTTGGGAGAGGTGTCTGGGTTTTGTTTTTGTTTTTTAGAGGAGTGTCACATTGATAAATTATTTGCTGCCACTTAGTAACAAGCTGCTGGATAAAATATTGAGTTTCTGATGAATATTTTCTGTCCAGGGCACCATTCATAAACAATTTGCACTCTGCAGTGAGGAGCAGCAGGGGAATCATGGGGCACAGCTGTGCCCAAGCTGCTGCACTGACCCTGCACTGGTCAACACAACAAGTGTGTCTCCAATGCAAGGGGATGTGTGGATAACACGTGAGACCTGAGCTGAACTGTCAGGGAGAGCAGAGGAAGAACTGGCTTTTTGGTTTTTTGATGGTGCCAATCACTGCCAGTGCTGCTAATTAACAGGCTGCTAATTGGTTCAGCAGTGAGGGACAGGGTGGCTCGGCAGCAACCTGTCATGGTGTTTCTGACACCTTCTTGTCTCTGCTCCTTGCTCATGGTTCTTGTGTTCCTCACAGCTGCAGCACCTCCCGTGCGGGTCCCTGCAGTGGTGGGGAACATGGCACGCTCCTCTAACCTGTCTTGTGTGCAGAAGAGAGGGAAACACCTTTATTATCATGTCCTCAGTCATGCATCCCTCCTTTCCTAATGACTTCACTGTCCCAGTACTTAATACTTGAAGGAAAAAACACCTTCAGATAGTTACCTTTAACTAAACAAACAAAACTGATCAGAACTTTTTACCCTCCTTTATAAAAATAAATTAACTCCTTTCACAGCCTGCCAGTACAACTAGGAGCCATCAGAGCAGCACTGGTACACAAGGTAAGTAACAGGCTGGAATATGTGATACTGCCTCCCACATTAAAACTGGGCTGCATGCAGCACAGGACACTTGTCTCTGACGGCTAACATTGGTAGAGGCAATGAACAAAAACATTTCTCTCCAGTCTCCATTCAAACCTGATCTTTCGGCTTCCCAGGGAGACCTGTGTGTTGTCTCAATGTAATGACCAGAAAGCCAAACACTCATGCATGTGCCGTGCTCTCTTTATTGTCAGAAGGGACGAGAGGCACATTCCTGGAGGGATTCCTCTGATTTTAAGGTAAGTTGGCTCATGCAATGAACATACCCTCTGAAAATGGAGATGCTCTAAACCTCAGGATGAAACAATGCCGTTGTTAGATGTAGTAGGTTCAAGTATAATATATATAGGAGTCATTAGAACTGACATATAAAATATGTATGAAAGCCTGAACTCTACTTACA
>JANVCC010009943.1:55137-65986 GCA_025345505.1 Todiramphus chloris collaris | reverse complement strand
CTGTCTGGTATAAAAGGTTAGTTGCAATGTGGTTTAGAATTTATGAATAGACAACTAACGTAAAATAATCTTTGTAATAATACTACAGGAAAATATATTCCAAATGTATTGTTTCCCTACGATTTTAGTTCATATTCATTGAAAGTAATTTGAAACCTGTCTCTTTTGCACCTCTAGGGTATTGGAAACGGAAAATTCTCTTTTAAAAAAATTATAATCTAGTCAGACTAGGCTCTGAGCTAGTATAAATCATGGAAGATATATGGAAATCAAGTCACGCTAATGGGTTTGACATAGGATTTATATAACAGAATTACATAAATCTCTTTATTGTGAATTCATATTCATTTTCTAGATATTCAGCAAGTACTGTATTAATTCAAGGAGAAATGAAGTGTCTGACAGCCTCACAGGGACTTCTCAGATGTTCCTAAAACTTTAAAACCAACTGTTTTGCAAATTGCATCCATAAATGCCCATTCCACCTGTGTTTGAGCCTGCTGTGCTCAGGAAAGAAGAATCACCAAACAGCTCCTTACTGAAGACAGGAATAAGACAGCTCTCATCAGTCCCAAGGCAGCAGACTTGTCTGGGCTGAGCAAAACTACCTGGACACTAAACAGTAAAAAAATCAACTTCCTGTTGCCCTGTTGCTTGATCCCTTTGTGCACATACGGTCACAAATTCCTTATGTTCACGTCAGAGGCCTGATCAACTTTTCAGCCTGAGCTAAGAGTAATACGTTGAGAACATGAGGAATACAAAAATGGAGGAAAACAATTCTCACTTCAATGACAGCAACTCAAAGTTTATCATTTAGAGTGCCCTGACACAAACACAGGCCTTTTAAAGGAGGTGGTAGGTTCGTCATGATTAAAAGCAGGCCGCACTCTGAGCACCTGGTGGGCAGAAACAGTTTTTTATGAGATACCCATTCCTGGGTGTTGGAGCAACAGTTTTATAGTCCTTTTGCCCATGTTCCTAACTGACAGATTAATCCTTTCCCCCTCAGTCTGAAACAAAAATCTATTGATCAAACAGCTTTGCTCCCCACACCCCTTTCTCTGTGACATGCCCTTTCAGTTCAGCTCTGCAGTTCTCCCACTTTTCCTGTAATTTGACCTTGAAGCTTTGAGCTGTTGCATGCAACATGATGCAATATGTGAGAGACCCAGTGGTTCCTGAATTGGTCCCATTATGCTGCCTGTTCCTACATGTAAATGGGAATTTTCAAACATCCAGGAAGGATGAGGTAGTGAGGAACTGCTACTATCTTTGTCTTTCAGTATAGGTGTTTCTGCCTCTGCTGCTGCTGGCAGCTGGTGACTGGATGAAGGCTGAGGGGGCAGCTACAGAGTTTTGCATAGTTCAGCTCTAACTCTTTGCTTGAGGGAATGGTTCCATGACTTGTGATCTTATATCCACCTTAAACCCTTAGCTATGCTACAAAGAAGATTTCCCCACGGTGTACACTGACTCCCCAGACCTTGATGTGGATTTGGCTCTGAAGCTTTTCAGAACACTTTTTGAAGGAAGTAATGGAAACCATCAGTTTTTACAACAGTCTTTTGAGTTGGTTTTTTTTCCTTTTTTTTTTTTTTTTTCAAGCAGGAAATGTAGATTTCTTTGTTGTCTCACTTAATCATGGTAAACCAGACAAAATGCTCTTTCAGAAATAAACCAACCAACCAACCAAAACCAAAAACCAAACAAACAAAAAAACAACAACAAAAACAAAACAAAACAAAACAAAACAAAACAAAACAAAACAAAACAAAAACAAACAAAAAACCATGCTACTGAAGTGTCCAGTGAGTGGTCAGAACTTTTCATTATGAGGACTTTTCTCACTGTTCTTCACTAGGGATATCCTTCACACTGTTGTTATCAACAATGACTGGATCTTAAGATTCTCTGCCATAAATATAAATATAAAATATTTATATAAAGGCCATAAATAAGGAACAGATCATTGGGAGCCTGACTCCATTGAAACCACTGCCCTGGGAAAGCTGAGAAGTAGAAATACCACAGGGGTCAATCATATTTGCTCTTCCAGGAACATTTCCTTTCCTCTGACATATCATGTCGTGGCCGACACTCTTGATTTTCATGTTTACATGTCCTATTGATTTGAAGAGAGTCTTCCCAACCCTTTCAGTAATAGTCTGAGGCACCTGCTGGAATGTGCAAATAAAGAGAATGACATGAGGATATAGAATAGGGGTGAGGATGAGGACATGTGTTTGCCTAAGGGGACAAGAACACAGCAGTGTCCACCTTGCATTGGCCATCCCTTCAGCTGGGCTGTAGCTGAGCTGCTGCTGATCTTTTGTTAGTGTCATGAGCATCCATTTTACCACCATTCTTTTGCATGTGATGAACCACCAGATTTCTTTAGTCCGTCAGTCTGGGCTCCAGTATCAGTCACTGCCACCACAGTCCATCTCATGGCAATCCCTACAGGGTTCCTAGCGTTCATGTATGGAAGCTCCCAGTGCTGCAAGGCTGGAGGAGTAGCAGGGCTGTTCATAGGATCATAGAGTCATAGAAGCATTTAGGCTGAAAAAGACCTTTAAGATCATTGATTCCAATCATTAAACTAACACTGACAAGTCCACCATTAAACCATGTCTCTCAGCACCACATCTACACATCTTTTAAACCACTCCAGGGATGGTGACTCCACCACTTCCCTGTGCAGACTGCTCCAGTGTTTCACAACTATTTCAGATAAGGAATTTTTCCTAATATCCAATCTTAGCTTGTCCTAGCACAACTTGAGGCTGTTTCCTCTTGTCCCATCACTTATTACTTCTGAAAAGAGACTGACAATTTGCTACAAACTCCTTTAAGGGAGTTATGGGGAGTCAGGTCTCCCCTCAGCCTCCTTTCCTCCAGGCTAAATAACCCCAGTTTCCTCAGCCTTTCCTCATATGAGTTGTTCTCTCAAGCTATCATCCGTTTCTCTCCACCCTCTCTTCTCCTCACTGTCTTTTTTCCCAGTCCCACCACACAGGCTGGAGTTACTACTGCTCCTGTCTGTGTTCATAATTCTTCCTATTTGTTTCTCTGTTATGGTTGTACTTTGAGTCCACCCCCAGGTTCCACAGTTAGTCTCTGATATTTTGTCTCACTGATATTATACCTATGTGTATTTTTCTGCATTTTCTTAATACCAAAGCCTTAAAAAGAAATTATTTATTGATATGCATATCTATTCTTTCAAGGCATTTATCTTTCCAAACTAAACAGAAGTATAAAATTGACTTCAGATTTCTTTTAATGTCCAAATGTACTAATGCAAATTATTTTATCCTAGTCTTCACTTTTAAAAGCAGATTTAGGCCACATTGTCCATAGAGCTCTGCTGCCCTCTAGGAAGCTAATCAAGGCTTTGTACTGCTTGGTAAATTCATTCCTCGCATACACGTATACAATGTCAGACTTTTTTCCAGTTTTATTTCATTTTTGGATGTAAGAATATAACAATAAAAGCAAAAAAAACCAAAGAAGTTAACAGAAATAGAGGAATTTAATTTAGTTTTCTGTTTAAAAGCAACATATGCATGCTAAATCAATGTGAAAAATTTCAAATGTCAAACTACCTCAGTCAGTTTTCATTGGAGCTCATTTCTCACTGAAACTTACATTTTCAGAAAATAAGATTTCCTTGAATAAGAAAAATGAAAGGTTCAGAAATCACTTACAGCAATGAAAAATGCCTCAAGGTTCCGAGAGGAAAAAAATTATCAATAAAAAGGGTTTCTACTAGGTCTATTTCTAAGGCCCATATACATTGGTTTCTTTAATGTAGTCTGCACTTCTGAAAAATAAGTAGGTACCTTTCACACCTAGAAAAGCTGAGGGGCAGATTTGCTAAAGCTAAATATGCAGTTGATTTCTTGCTAACCTATCACTGAAAACCTACCTGCAAACTGGGAAGCATGAGTATAGAAGTACTTAATGCTAATAAAAGATTCTAGTGTATTTCTTTGCCAAATGCTATCCACCAAAACCTAAGACACTTTACAAGCACTACTTTTTAAAAAGGTACTTCTTCTTGAAAATTTATAGATATCTTAGTTAATATTCTTACTTTTCCAATGCCATCATTTCTGGCACTGTTGAAAATGCAATTTGTCTGCCCAGTTTTAGGTCCAAAAGTGTGGCCTTATTTTGAAGATGCTTGAGCATCATGTGTTCTCCCATAGTCACAGACTGTGGCTTGGAGTGTGACACCTCAGTGAACTGTACAATCCACACAGAGTCCCCATGGCTTGATGGGGCTGGACTCTGTAAGAGCAGACATTTCCCAGAGTGTCTCAGAAATTGTGAGTTACTCAGTCTACATGCTTAGCATGGTAGGCAATAAGATGTGCTACATTCCATTTTATTCTCTCATTCTTTTTTCATATTTTGCTGACAGACTATCAGTTTAAGCTGAAAAGCGTTTTCTTAATGTTTTAGTTCCTCTGAGTAACAAAGGGCAAAGGGACATGGCATTTTTGTAAGACTTGCTTAACTTGAGTATCTCTAAAGAAAATATGAGCAGGGAAGAAATACGGGCTATGGTCTCTGCAGGAATCATTAAGCTGTTAATCTGAGACAACACAGCAGTCAATGAAGCTTAAAAATTACTTTGCACAGGAAAATGGAAATCAATAGAAGCAGAATCCAGCAAAATTGCTTTTTTTTCAAGAGTGCTCTTCTGACTTGGAGGAAATTCTGGGATTCTCAGCAGCTGATATGTCTTGCAATTAATATCTCATACTTGCTGTCTTCTCAACTGTTCAAGTGTTTGCAGTTAAAAAGACCCAAGTAACTGCAATTAACATTGGGTTTATGCCTCCAGCCTTTTGAAAGTGCTACTCTCAAGAGGTTTTGAAGAGTATTTTGCTAAATAATGGATCAGTTGAATCAGATATGTTTCAGTTTTAAATCTCACAGAGACCGTAACCAACAAAACCACATTTATTTAAAATTAAGAAAAAAAAAAATTAAAAAGAAAAAAAAAAAAAAAAAAAGCTGTATCTGTTGAGATACATGAGGTTTTGAGGACAATGTGCCCTATGAGAATGAGTTAGTGTTTTATTGTAGATTTGATGGTTTATTCAATCTTAACCAATCAGTGCCCTTTTTATCTTTTTATCAAGATGCAAAGGTCCCTTGGGTTTATATTGTAGGATGTACAGAGGAAAGATGACAGATGATTACCAATATTCTTAGTTAGGTCAAAAATGGACTGAAAAAAATTTGTTTTCTCACATCTATTTTCTCCCTTCCTCATATGTCAGATAATTTGATGGAAAAAGAACCCCAACAAAAACAGCACTGAAAAAATTCAAATAATGCTCCGGTTCAAGTATTTTGTTTTTCAATATTTCTAACTCTTTTTGAAATAAGATTCAATGATTTCTAAAAGAAAATAAAAACTTGAATAAAATTTAAGTTTAATAAAATATCAGTTGTTTAATTATGAAATATTTGTAGGCTTTAACTTTTTTCTTTTCTCTTTATTTTCAGCCATACTCTAGAAATTTAATTTGGTGGAAGAGTTTAAGTTCTCCTTTACTGACACCACAATTTTTTCAAATAATAAAGTTCCCTTTTACCCTTTCTATCACCTCTTCCCTCTCAGAAATCAATGAACTTTTTACCCTCACTGTATTCTGTGTGTATAAGTGTCATAAAAGTCCCATCCACATGCTAAAACAATCTCTTCGAAGTTACCCTAAGACAGCAAGTCTTCTCTACACTACAATTATCTTGAGATATAACTAGGATCCATAATTGCATTAATTTAAATGCTAGAAAATATCTGAGTCTTTATTCCTTGTTTTCCAGAAATATTTTAGGAAAATGTTGCCATTTGAAAGGCTTCGCTTGGGAAACTAGGAATTTGACCCATAGTACCTAATTTTCTGAATATTCATTGTAGTTTATTGTTGAAAACAGCATCCTATGCTGGGTGGAGCTGTGGAATGACCCAGTACAGAAATATTTCAGCTTTTGGATACTTCATTTTTTGATGGAGATTGTTGTGGAGGTGCTAAATTAAAAATTGTCAATTTTTAGCTACCTTGTTTATCTCTTTTTTTTTCCTTTCAAAGGTAAGCACTATATATTTACTAATTAATATAAATACCTACCAGTGAAATGCTTCAAATTAATGTTGCTTATTTTAATATATATTAAGCACTAATGCAGAAAGTTATTTTCATTAATAGACTGCATCTAGAAAAATCTGACACAACAACTCATTCACTTGCTCTTCAACAAGTGAAAGTAGAAATGTTCTCATTAATGTACAGCCTCCTACACATTTGAATGTGTAAATTCATATTGAGTCAACACATGCATAAATCTGTCCTGTGATGATAGGGTGCAAAGAGAAGATCCTGAAGGTACAAACAGCCTTGGTATAACTTTCCTTTATTCCAGGGGGAAAAAATAGTAATTCTATCTTCTTCAAGTTTTTTCGGTCAACTGGCCAATACAGAGTCAGGGGAGGGACTGTGTGAACACACTGTGTTAACAAAACAAAACCAAACCAAACCAAAACAAAACAAAACAAAGCAGTTTCTGGAGAGTTTTGTGCTGTGAGAAAATTCATCCAGGCTCCTGCACAAGTGTGGTGTGCCCAGAGTCTGGAGGAACTCAAACTGGCTGACTATCCGTACTCCTCTTCTCAGCCTGTTTTCTTAAACCAGTTGTCTTAGGAAATCCTGTGTTGTCTGGCCTTCCTTACTGTGGGCCAGAGCGAGCCCTGCCCTGTCTCTCTTCACCTCCCCCACTGCCACACAAACAGATTTGTCCATCTCAAAATAAATTTGTTCCCAGTCTCCCTTTTCCAAACTGTCCACACTCTTGAACTCCTCTTACTGAATTAGTCTCATTTATCAAACCGTCATGAGAGCAAATCCTTTCCACAAACATCAATCTCTTCTTTCTTAAGGATTTCTGTCATATTTTTCTTGAGGATTTCCGTATAAAAGGGACTAAATCACAGCAGGGTTGTGCTAAGAGTATCTTTTAGCATTCAAAGCTGTGTCTGTAGAATTAGAACCGTTGGAAATTAAAAGATAACATTGACATTAGAAGTCAGACTGTTTACTTCTTGTTCAGTGTGTGACTTTGCAACAGATTTAAAGAACAGGGAAAAAAAATGTCCTCATTACATGGTGATGTACAAATTTTCAGTTAGTTTTAAAGGGTCATTGAAAACTAAAAGAAAAAATAATGCAATAGCACTGATGTTAAATCTCTTTAAATATTACAAAATTGTCTTTTTAAATTCCAATCACAGCATTGTATTTTTTTTTTTTTCCTGATAAACAGGAATTGTCTTTTTTGAAATCCTTAATATGTCATAATGGAAAAAGCAACAGGTCAATATCTGCAATAAAGTAAGTTGTTACTCAAAATCTCAGTATCCTGAATTTGATGGAAGGTTCACAAAACTGCAGCACCTTTTGTAGTAGAGGTCTGTGATGGAAAAGAAGCTGTTTTAACTTGACGGACCTACTGCACAACAAATGCATTTATGACATATGCTGTAGAAAATAATGTTTGTAACCTGCAGGTATAGGAATTATACATTTGGAGGACCTAAGGGTTATTTCAGGAGAAATGATTCAGGTGTAAAGCTGTTTATTTCCAAAGCAGACATGAAAGTTTTAGAATAACATGCCTTCTCAGATTTAAGCCTCTTTACCTAAAGACTCATTCCAACATCTGCTGGAGCTTCTGAAGAAGTTGTGGAGTTTAGTGAATATTCCCTAGTTCGGGCAGTTATGTGTGTTTGCCAGTAGGATGCTTGAGAGCATTCCATGGCTTTTTTTTTTCATTTTCTTTAGCTGAAATATTACCTTTCAGCACGAAGTATATGCATCTTTTACATGTTCTTAATGATGAATTTGATCAAGGTTTTTTCTGCTGTAACTTCTCGATCTGTTTTGAAATCAGTGGGAAAGGACGTGTGCTGGAAACTGCCTTTGTGAGTGTCATCTTGACTGCTCAAGAGTTTCAGAAGATGGTCTGTCCAAGTTTGGAAGTCAGAGGCAGGTTAACTTTTTCTGGAGTGCCAGTAATTTTTTAAGAACTTGTATTTTCAACATTTTTCTAGAAATTTTAAAGCACCTATTGCATCTAAGTTTTAATCTAACTTAGAGGGATGAAGTTTTTATTGTTCTAAGAACCTAGAAAATCATCAGGAAAAAAAAGGAAGGGGACATTTTGTTCCTACATGGACAGCATTGACATCTAAGTAAACTTTAACAAAATCTTTTGTCAAAAGTGTCTTACAAACACTTATAATTGGAGGAATAAGGACACAGAAGTTGGCAAATATAAAGTATGAAGACACTTAAAAATAATGGGCAGAACAAAATATGTCTGAGATGGTTAAATGAAATCCTTCAAGAAGTGACTGGAACCCAAAGCTGTTATTTCCTACTGCAGCAGTTCATCACTAGTTTCTGTCTGGCCTCTACTGAGTTCACTCTGACACTTTGGCTGACACAGGCTCAGTCCTCAAAAAGCTCATCAGTCTGGTGTCCTTTACTTACCTCTCTCCAGTTTCAATCCTTCTCAACATTTAGTAATAAAAACTACTTAAAAAAAAAAAAAGGGGGGGGGAAAAAAAAAAAAAAAGCAAGCATGCAAACAAACACAAAAACTCCAGACAACCAAAAAACCCAAACCTCCGTTTTTTTTGTTGTGCCTGAAAACTCTTTCCCTCCTTCCTTCTGATGGTACCAATAGAGATCATCTGCCTGCCAGCTTGGCAACCCACTTGCTGCATCCTCCGACCCCTGGACATCATCAGGGGGAGGTAGGAAGGTGATTCTTCAGGTCAGAAACATGGATGAATATGTTACCAACTTGAATTTTTCTAGACAGAGACTTAGACTGTGAAATTATTATGAAGACAGATATTTAACAGACAAAATGATTTTTCTATGATGTTAAAAGATGGTGGTTTTCAACTTTTTAGGAAGGCTCGTACACATTAAATATTCTGTGCATTTTTGCCTGGCCTTACTTCATCTGGACTTTTAGAGTAGTTTGTGGTGCATAAAATGTATATTGTCTCCTCTCACGTTCAAACTCTTTTGTGCAGCTACCTACATTACCACGGATAGTAAATTGACTGAAATCTACAAATGGATCATTAAGCAGAGTTGTCTATCTTATACAGGGATTATTTAATTTCATCTTTTATAGTCAATTCTGACTATTTAAAAAAGTCATGCCTAGTCAGGAACGAAAAAAGTATATTTCTATCAATTTTTTTTTTTTTTCCTGCAAGGTACTACTAGTGTTGTATTACATCGTGAGCAGAGCTGTGCTGAGAAGAGCTCTGCATGAGCAGAGAAGAATGAGACTGCATCTATTTGACATTCATAACAGACACAAGAAACATAAGCTATAACAACTGCTTTTTGTACATGATAGAAGAAATTAAATTCATACAAAATTCAGCTAAAAAGGCACTGCTAAGATTCAAGTTTCTATTTAAAAGTAGTGACATAGATGAGTTTTACCTAGACCATCATTTTATGTTCAGATATTTCTTCAGCTTAAAAAGAACTGAACTTTGCATCAGGAAAGTTTTTGAAATTGTATGAGGGACAGTAAAGCCTGTGGTACTGGTGATAGAATACAGATTCCCTAAGGCTATTTCGGTCATAGAGATGACCCTGATAAGTTATTCTGTCATCCTGTACAAAGCTTGCGTTTTACTATTCCAGTGAAATAAATAGTTAAAAACATGGAGCTTCATAATATCTTGACAGAAACTTAATTTTTTATGCCTCTTGAAGAGTTTCTAGAATGGAGAGTGTAAAATGTGATTAATATCGTAAATCACTGGTAGGAGAAAAGCTGCTCAGTTTATCTGAAAGAACATCTTACACAAAAATGAGACATTAAAAGCCAGATGGCCTCTGCATTTACCTACATAAGTCCCCCTCAACATTAGAAGAGGTGAATTTACCTGCTCTGGTTTAGATAGACCTTGGGCTCCAGATGTTGACTTTCAAACCAGCCCTTGAACTTTAACACCCATGAAGGTGCTCAGCACAAAATCAATTGAGGCTGCCTCATGTGCTGACGCCCACAGCATTTTTAAAATGACTGGTCTATTTTAAGCTTCTTGCTCAGTGTCTGCATTATAGAGAAAGTCAAGTTAATCAGCTGAGGTATTTAAGTCTCAACCCATGCACCAGCTGCCCGGACACTGGGCATTGCTGGGCTCAGTAGTGGATCATCTATGTTGTCTTTTCAGATTGTGATTTGAATTTTGACTTCACTGTCTCTGATTGATGGAAAAACTAGGGCTGCCAGAATGAGGCATGACCCTGAGAAACTGGGGAAGGATGTTCTCAAAAATGTGTTCCAGGGTATAGGATTATTTATCACTTTATAGCATTGATCTTTGAACTAAACTTGTTGTTTTTTATGTGATACTTGAATACAGGCTAAAACCAGCTTTGAAATGCAATGCAAATAAAGATACAGCTTCAGATTCACAAGGCAAAAGTACTTTCAAATGAAATAAGCAATTGAGAGTTCTTGTGTAACTTGCTATCTTACTTTTTTCTCAAGGAAAAAAGAGAGACTGGAGATATGTCCTCCCACTCCTGTTCTCTTTAGGAGGAATGCCTTTGACACCACCAGATAGTTCATCTCAGGAAGGAAAACTCATTATTGAAGAATTTTTTTTTTTTTTTTAAGTAAATAAATAAATAAATAAATAAAACCAACAACCCAAAATGAAAGGAAAGAGAGAAGAAGAGAAGAGAAGAGAAGAGAAGAGAAGAGAAGAGAAGAGAAGAGAAGAGAA
>JANVCC010009943.1:0-26878 GCA_025345505.1 Todiramphus chloris collaris | reverse complement strand
ATTGGTTCCACCATTCAGTATTCTCTTGCTCTGGGCCCTGCCTCCCTACCTTCCTGTTAGCTTTGAGTCCCTCCCTTTTATTTATTCAAAACTACCATGATTAAGTTACAAACAGGAATGGAACTGTAATAAAATTAGACTTTTTTTACTAATCCAGGAAATGAAGAAGGAAGAAACTTCATTGGAGAACATTAATTACAATATTTTGAGAGCATCTTTCACTTCTATCAGAATATTACCTATCAAATGCTCTGTAAAGGATAAAAAGATTTAAAATTAAAATTATAAATAATTATAACGACATGTTAAAATAAGTTTGAAAAGAAAATTAGGTCATGCCATGAACTGAAAATAATAACTCTTTTTTATTTCACACTTTACAGAAACATCCCCTGCCAGCAGCTGTTTATTGATTTGCTTTACGAAATTATAGCAGAAAGATGATCCAACAGCTATGATACTTTCCTAAAGTCATATGGCTATTAGTCCTCATTTTCTGTGTGTAGAATAGGAATGAGGCAAATGATTTAACTCATTGGGAACTATATGGCAGTAAACACCAAACTGACCTGCTCAGGTATTGTGGTGATGGCAGCAAATAGAGGATCTTTCAGTAAGGAAAGACAAAGCCAGTCAGGGCATTTTCAGCTAAATGCAGTTTACACAAAAGGGTGATAAATCTAAACAAAAAAAAAAAAGTTTTGTTTTCAACATTCTTTGGAACATTTTTCTGAGATAATTCAGGATAATGAATTCAGGCTAATTCAGGCTAGTTCCTGCAGTGAGGGGACTCCTCTAGACAGCTAACCACACATGTTCAAGTCTCTGCTCTAATCTTTACCTCTGGCAAGAAAAACTTACATCTCCTTCTGGTAGATGCAATAAGAACAAATACTGAAAACCCACAGGGTAAGACTATGCTCTTCTTTTCTGAAAATCTCTGAAAAGCATGGACAAACTGGCACATCCCAGGAGCGGACTGCAGCTCAGTTGATCCTCAGTATCTGGAATGTAGGTGTCCACATATGAGCTACTCATTATAGTATCAGGTAATTAGCGGAGATCTGGTCAGTACAGTCAATGGGGTGTGTAAGACAAGTTGTAAGAGACAAACTGTTCTTGCAGCTCCCTTGACTGTGTTGGCCAGATTACGGTTGACTCAAAAACAGGCTTACATGGGCAGATCAGTCAATCTTTGTCCTTCTGGGAAAGCTCCCAGGTCTTGATGAGCTGTTGTAAGTTTCTTTGCAAAGGGAGCCAGATGAAAGTTTTACTGAGGAAAGGCTCACCACTAAATGCAGTCTAAATTCAGTATCCAGCAGAAGCAAGGCAGAAGAAAACATGTCTCTGGAGAGGTTAATTGACCAGCATCACTTTCTAGAACTTATTACCCTAACGTGCTAATTCAGGACCTTCAGCCTGTAACAGAGGGAAGGAACTCACTGATTACCAATATCTTGCCACCATGACCTCACCAGGAGCAAAGTCTGGATCTTCACAGTCTAGAAGGCCCTTCTTCCCTCCAGACTTTAAAAATATATTCAGATAAAGAAGAAAGCCAACAGAAATCAGTTCTACCAAGCACACCGGGATTTCTATCAAACCTATTTCCTGTTTTCATTTAAATATCGTATGTCTAATAACCCTTCACACTGAAGCACCATATTTGGGACTTTCTGTTTATCTAACTGCTTTATATTGCCCACAGTGATATAGAAACTAAGAATTTCAGTTGCATTGTAAAATAACACAGAACTATTATCTTTTCCTTATGGTCTAGTGGAGGAACTCAGACACAAAATGCTTGCGTCAAGCAGCTCTTGTGTCCTACAGCTGTTTGTTAAAGATCAAGAATCCCAACCAACTTTCCCGTCTTCAAAGCCAGTGCTCCTAACTGCTCAGCTGCTTTCATTCTGATACTCCATGAATGCCATCACTGATCCTCCAAGCTCTGCTTGGGCACATGGGCATCCAGAGGTCTCCCTCAGCCCACATGGCCATTGAGCTCTAGACCCTCTGGAGCTTAACGCAGAAATTACACAAGACACTTCACGCTGCTAGAGTGCCAAGCAAGAACAAGAACTTTAAAGGGAAAAACGGGTTGCGACAAGACTTCTGTGAGGCCTCTGCTGTCCATTCATACAAATAAGAACTTAATTTTTTTTAGGTTTCCTGCAAATGTTCGTCTCTTAGAATCATAGAATAGTTTTGGCTGGAAGAGACCTTCAATATAAAGTCCAACCTTATTCCTAGCCCTATCAAAAACCACTAAACCATGTCCCTAAGCACAAAATCTAACCACTTCTTAAACACTTCCAGGGATGATGACTCCATTTCCTCCCCAGGCAGGAGATTCCAATGTCTGACAACCCTTTCTGGAAAGAAATGCTTCCTAATATCCAGCCTGAACTTCCCAAGATTCAACTCTTGCTGTAAAGAAATGTTTCCTAATATCCAGCCTGAACCTCCCCTGCTTCAGCTTCAGGCCATTTCCTCTTGTTCTGTTGCTTGTCACCAGGGACAACAGACCAACACACTTGTCACTACAACTTCCCTTCAGGGAGCTGTAGAGGGCAATAAGGTCTCCCCTTGGCCTTCTTTTCTCAAGCCTAAACAGCCCCAGATACTTCAGCCTTTCTTCTATTCTAGTCTTCCCTAATTATAAAAAAAAACTAAGCATGCTAACATGGTTCTATAAATGCAAAGATTAGAGACTGAAAGCTAATTAATGTAGTATAGCATTAATCAAGCCTTCCTGAAAAGCTGTAACTAAAAATTTCAAATATATTTTCTTGTAGTTTTTAAATTAAGCAATTTATAGCAAATGCATTTAATAGATGAGAATATTACACACAACAGAATGAGATCCTGAGCTATGAGGTTTGTCTCAAGTCACAGCACATGAATATTAATTTACACTGTAAAATATCCCTGAAGTTGGTGTTTCAAACAAAACTCATATTTTTTAATGAGAACTATGAGAATAACTTCTACTAAATATATCTACCTAATCTCTTAAACCATTATGAGATATACAGAAGCACAGTCTTCATGGTTTTAATGTGGTTTTTTTCCCTGAAAAAAAAATGTATAAAAACACAGGAGCATAGATCCACCAAATGGATTTCAGTGTGTGTGTTTGTCTAAGTCTGTAAAATTGCATTGTGATTCCTAGTAGCAAATCAATTTTTTTCTGTTTTAATAGTTCACTGCATAATGCTGTACCTATGGAGTCTACTTTGTCTGCAAGAATGTGAGAGAGCACATTGAACGGTTTGCCTGTCATAAATAGATCACTGATTGCAGTGATTTTGTTCTGACTCACTGTAGTAACGTGATAACCACAGATACACTGGGAAAAAGAAAACATGACACCCAGATTCATGGAACTGTAATTTAACCTTCCCCAAGGTTTCAGCAGAAGTATAAGGAAAAAAAGCTGCAGCCAAGAGTATTATAAATGGTGTGCTGCTGTCCACAGTAAGCAGGAGTATCACTCTACTATAGCCTCTTTCCTCATCTGTGCAGATGGTGATTTGCTATGTGCTTGACTTTCAGTGTCTTTCATGCAGTGTTGTGTGTCATCTCCCAGGCACTCAAAGTCAAGCCCAGGAAAAGTCCAGTGTTCCTCTTTTTATCCTTCATCACAGCTTTTCATTCTGAAGCAATCTAGTAAGCATGCAGAGGGCAAAGCTTCATAGGGTGCTGCTGTGAGTCCCTTTGACAACATCTGAAGAGTTGAGTGAACCTCTGTTCTGCACTTGGTGGCTATAAGAAGTCACTTATTACTGGTGGCCTGTGGTTAGTTAGTGAGCACTGTGCCTGTTGACAATGTCAATGTATACTGAGCCCTGGTTTCCTGTAGATGAAATCTTTCCCTGTCACTGCCTGGGAGGTCTAGCTTCTTGAGACAGAGTGGGCTATGCAGATTTTAGAGAGACCTTAATTTCAGATGTTTTAATTTTCAGATGTAGTTGGAAAATAACATTTAAACAGAGAAGGATAAGTCTTCCAATTCAAACCATTAATGATGACCCACTGAGATTCAAGTTGAAAAAAACAAAACTTTTTTTCACATCGCTAACGTCTGTTGTTTTATTTTAGATGTTGTCCTCTGTATCTAAGAAACTTGACATTCATTTCCCTAGGTCAACATTCAAAGCTATCTTCCTCCCAGTTATGCCTTTAATTAATGACTTTAATTCTATTATAAGTGCTGTGGTGTATTTGCAGGTAATGCTTACCCATGCTGTCATGGCACTGATGAACCAAACTACAGTTCCTTTTCAATTAATGTGTAGAAAAAAAAACTGCCATGAAAAGGATAATATCAAGTTGATTTAATTGTAAGTTTGGTATTATATTTTTCCACTGTTGCTACCTCTGTTAAGCTGTTGATTGTAATCATTACTTTACTCATACTGACAAATTGCAAAATTCAAAGAAAATTTGAGATGCTGCAGTTCCCTCTAACAGCTGGAAGCTCATCCTTACCTCACTTCCAAAAGCATTTCTGGCAACCTCTGGTGTTTTCATTTAAAAAAAAAAAGCAGCTTTTGCACTGCAACTACACAGATGTCCTGCATGGTTGCAGCAAATTATTGGCACCTAAACATCATGGTTTTGTGTGGGATCATTCCTGGAGGAGAATGGGCATGTCTGCTACCAGCAAGATTGTGTGGGAATAAATTGGGCCGCAGGCAATGACCTTGAGGTCTGCTTGAGAATGGCAAGGGAGGAAGCATAGCACTGAAGCAAGAAGATAAAGAAGGAGAAAGTAGAAGATAACCAGGATGGGGAGTGGTGATAGAAGTGATGTAGGATAGCCAATTATGTATTAGCTTGAGGCGTGTGAACAGTATGTGGGAAAACAAATGTAACCAATCAGCTAAGCTTTGGGTGTGTGATCAGGATCTTGAACTGTATATATTGTAGCTGCTTTTGTGAATAAAGGTCTTCAGTTACAACTCTCATAGAGTTGTTTGGAGTCCATCACCGATCGCCTTGTCAGTTATGAATAGTACCAGCTTGCCTTTACCCTGGTATCTTTCATTTCAAGGCAGGGCAGCACTGAATGCTGAGCAATGAGCTTGTAAATGGCAATAACATTGACAATATTCAGGATTTACAGAATCACAATTGCTGCTCAGCCAAGAAAAGTGCTAATTCCCTTTTCAACTATATTCTCATCTTAACAATCAAGGAATTTGTTGCTGTTTTCTATGTCATCAGAAATCAATTGAAACAATTTCAAAATAGGTTTCAGTGGGAGAAATAACAGACCTAGAGAAGATAGGCTGGAATTCAATGACACCCTGTGTGTTGTATAACCACCATTCCTCTTTGCTTTGAAAGATTATCGTTTCCAGCTCTCTGAGTACGAACAGAGACAAAACAACCCACAGGATTCTTTCACCACTTTTGTCCCTGCTAAAACTAGTTTAAATTTTCTAAAAAATGCAAAACTTAAAAAAGGACAAAGGGCATGAAGTGTAACAGAATGCTTTTTCACACTAGGGATTGTTTCAGTAGAATTTTCCTCCATTTGTTTTTTTTCCTTTAAGAAAGAACATAGAATATTTTTTTTAGGATTTTTTTTGTCAGATTAAGAATATTTTATAAAACTATTTACTTCACAATTTGCCTGAAAGTTTGTTGAAGGCATTAAATTCATTTGTGTAATGACTTTAGAATCAAATGATTTTGTATTTAATGACCTTCTTTAATGCTTTCTGCTTAAATGTAATTTAAGTCGTTATTGCAGAATATAAAAATAAGTCCTCTAAATGCTATTTAAAATTATCACAAGGAAGAGCATTAATTGATTTAAGAAGTCACAGAATAGTGTCCAAATGGAATGGTGTTGCTGTTTAGTGGATAAGCCATGGAGTGTTTTCATCTTCCTTTTTTACTGGAGTGAGACAAATGGTATTTAGAAGGCTCTGTACTTGAATTACTTAGAGAAACGCTTGTAACCCATTTCCTAAAGCAGCACGGACACAATCCACCACTGGCAATGCACATCTCTGCACATGATGAAAACCTGAGACCTATTGTTCAGCTTAACTCAACTGTTTCCAGTAAGATTACCCAATAGCCTAGGATCTGTTTCACCATGTCTGACTTAATAGCAGTTTTAAAAACAGTATCCTTTGATTTGTGCAATCCTGGCTTTGATATTTAATTTTTCATTTAAGGTGTGTGTTTATATGCCTTTTTTTGGCACTACAAACCCTCTCCATTATTTTATGAATTAAATTGATTACTTCAGCATACTCAATAGTTTATCTTTGACAGTCCATCCCCTAAACTCTTGAAATGGACAATGAAATTTCTGCTCCCTGAGGAGCTATCTGTGCCTCCACACACAAACTAATTGGGTAAATATTGTACTCCTCACTGGATGCTTCAGAAACATTCTTTCCCGTGGCAGAAAATGCATGTCTGCCTCTGTCATTGCAGATGATACTGCTTTTTAACTTCTACTGTGAATAATCTTATAGAAATCCTTCAAGGAAAGATGAAAGGTATGTGATACTTCCTCCATATGGAACAGATTTTCATTTCATTATTTGTTTATAAACCTCTGTTCTCTTTGAAAGTGACATTCTAAGCAGTGGATTCTGTTTTGTTGGGTTTTTTTGTTGTTGTCAAACCACATATAGCTCAGGCTTTCTAATCAAAGCTTATGTCTCTGGAGGAGTGGGATTGGGGTGTGTGATTTTTTTTCTAAGAATATGATGCATTTTCTTAGCATCCTGGATTGATGGGTAAAAGGAGCATCATCTGGTGAAGCGGGGCACATTGTGTGGAAAATTTAATAGATGCTCACCCCCTGTGATTTCTCATTAATGTATTAAATTGTTAAAGTGCAACTAACTGAAAATAATGTGTTTCAACAATTTCCATATGCTAACTCATCAGGAAATGGATGGTTTCCAAACTTTCTTTCAAGAATCTGAAAGAATTACAGTTAAACAGAATCCAATTTAAGACACTGACATTTTACTAAAAAAAATATTTTGTCCCCAAGTAAAATCTGGCAAATATTTGTTAGTCAGTTTTTACAGAGACAAAATAAATATTCTTTTGTGGCCATTTAGATGGATCCTTCATAAGTGATCTCCATAAGTGAGTTGGATGTTGGGATCAAGAACAGCCTGATGAAGTTTGCAGATGACTCCAAAATGAGTAGGGAAATTGACACTCCAGAAGTGAGAGCCACCCTCTAGGAAGACCTAGACGTGCTGGAGGGCTGGGCTAGCAGGAACCTTATAAAGTTCAGGGGAGACAAGTGTAAGGACTTGCACCTGGGAATACATAACCCAAGAGTGCAGCTCAGACTGAGATCCACTTGGCTGGAGAGCAGCCCTGTGGAAAGGGACCTGGGGATCTTGGTGAACAACAATCTCAACATGAATGAACAGTGGGATGCAGCAGCAAAGAAAGCCAACAGGATAGTGAGTTGGCATTTACAAGGGCATCACTGGCAGAAGAAGAAGACATTATCCCATTCTACTCAGTGCTGGTCAGACCACACCTTGAGTACTGTGTTCAGATTTGGTCCCCGCTATACAAAAAGGGTGCAGAGAGGCTGGAAAGGCTCCAGAGAAAGGCCACAAGGATGAATAGAGGACTGGAAGACCTGCCATATGAAAAAAGACTGAGAAAACTGGATTTGTTTAGCCTTGAGAAGAGAAGGCTTAGGGAGACCTTATTACCTTGTACCAATACATAAAAGGAGGCTACCAAGAAGATTGAGACTCCCTATTTACAAATAGTCCCATGGAAAAGACAAGGGGTAATGGGTACAACTTACTCCTGAAGAGATTCTGATTAGACTCCAGTTTTTCATGATGAGAACAATTAGACATTGGAATAATCTCCCAAGGGAAGTGGTGGACTCCCCTACACTGGACAGTTTTAAGACTCAGCTTGACAGGGTGCTGGGCCATCTCATTATAAAAAAAAGAAACAAACAAAAAACAAGTATATATATATATACACACATATATATATTTTACCTTAAAAGGTTGCACTAGATGATCCTTGTGATCCCTTCCAACCTGGTCTTCTAAGATTCTATGAAAATCTCCCATAGCTGGGTTGCTGCCTTGTGCTGGTGAAATGCACTGTGCAGCACCACCTCTCATGGTGAGCAGGGCAGGCCATAAGCACTTATTTGCCTCTGTTCTTCAGAAGACACCAGTTAGAAGAACACTCTGGAGGATGGGAGGTGTGTGTGTGTGTGTGTGTGCAGTACACAGTTGGAATCAGATGTCAGTATCACAAAGAACAGAAGTTTTCATTTGTACTCATTGCCTTCCATGAAGGCACTGTGAGACCTTTATTTGCTCTAAAGCCACCTGTGTGCTGCAGTGACTAAATGCAAACAATGGAAATGTAACAGTCTTCCAAAGCCCACCCCTGTGGATGCTGAAAAGCTGCTAGCAGAGGAATTTTCCTAGGTTCTCACAATATCCTGTGAGAACCCTGCCTTTCTCACACGTGTTATGAGAAATAGTAGGACAGTTTTGTAAACTAGACTAGCACATGGTGTTTCGATAAATTTTGTTTATGGTACATTGTAAAAATATTTTGAAATAGGTGCTGTAGGACTTTAACCAATCACCCTAGGAGATGTGTGATTGCTGACCAATCGCCCTATGGGGCTGGGGTATAAAAATGGGGTTGTAAATTAATAAAGTAGCTTCTTTTGCCTGCTCTTGCTGAACTTATATGTTGCTGCGTCTCTCCGCTCCCGGCATAAACAGCGACATTTGGTGACCCGCGACGTGTCTGACCCGCACCAGCCGAAGCCGAGCAGCTCTCGGGAGGTACGCAACCCCCCCCCCTCCTTATCCCCCGCAGCTCCGAGGTTCGCGGCCGGGACCAGTCCAGGCACCGGGGTATTAGAAAAGCCCTGCCGAGATGGGGACTTGCGACTTGAAAGAAAGCGTGGTGCTGTTGGCCTGGAAGAATTTCCTGGCCACCAAAAAGAGCGCTGTTCCGGAGGACGCCCTCCGCGCTCTTTTGCAATGGGCAGCTGAGCACCAGTTTCTCCTGAGCTCTGACACCGCCTTTGATTTAGAGCTGTGGCGGCAGCTGGGCACCAGGCTCGGTCGTGAGCTCCCCGACGGGGACGACACGCTGCCAGACTTGATTCGCACTTGGAGAGCTGTATTTGCTGTGCTTCTAAAGTCTGAAACTGGCGACGGGGGAGGGGTGCCGGCTTCAGAAGGGGACGCCGCTAAGGGGGACGCTGCTGAACTCAGTGTAGCAGCCGACGGCAACCGCACCGAGGAGCCGTCTCCGGCCCCACAGGACCCGGTGGCGGCCCTACAGCCCGCTCAGGGGCAAGACACCTGGCCCCGGGATTATGTTCCCCCCAAATACCCGACGCCTGCAGAGCAGCTCGCGGAAACGCTTAAGCAGAGCGATGGCTCGGAGCGCCCCTCGCTCCTTAGCCCAGCGGCTCTGGTCTCCTCCGCGCCGCTCCCTTCGGCAAATAGAACAGTGCCGGTCGTTCCCACGGCCTCTACGGTTGTCCGGCCCGGTCTAACGGTGACCTGGAGCTCCACGGCGGCACCCAGGTTTTCTACGCGCGCGCCCGCTGCGTTCACGCCACCCTGGAGTTTTCCACGAGCGCCCGCGGCGCCCGGCGGCTCCGCGCATGCGCCCTTCTCTGTGGGTTTTCATGCGGAGGCGCAGCCGCACATGAAGGAGCTGTTAACGCGGCAGATGGCAATGTTGGAAGAATATCTGCCGAGGATATCTCAGCAGCTCGCGGAATTGCCCGAGGTGCTCCTGCGGGCGATCGCTGAGAGAGCCGTGCCGGGCCGACCCGGGCCGGAAGTGCCGGCTCCGGGAATTCCGAACGCGGAAGTGGCGACGGCTCCCGCGGCGGAACCTGCGGCGTCGGCGGAACAAACGGCGGCCCCGGTGGAGGCGGAGACGGCAGCTCCGGCGCCGCCGGCCGAGCTGACGGCCACGACTCCAGCGGCGGAGGCGGCTCCGTCACAAGATCAGCCTGCGCCGCCGGCAGCGCCCCAAACTGCGCCGCCCCAGCCGGCTGCCTTGCTGCCCCCTGCGCAACCGACCGCAGCCCCCACCGCCGTACCGCCCTCCAGCCCGGCACCCGTGCCCTGCCCGCCTCCATTGTTCGTGCTGGGGTCCTCCGGGAAACCCCTGCCTGACGGTTCGGGCAGTGACACAGAGGGCACGCCTGCCTCAAGGTGGAAGGCTGTGGTAGCCGAACAACGGAAGAAGCGGTTGCTGCAGGGCCATCCTTGGACACTCCCAGACTGTACTGTAACTGTCCGTCCAAGAAACAGCAGGCGTTTCTGGGAGTCGGTTAAATTGCGGGCTCTGGAGGAGCGCAACTGGGATCTCTTAGACAAACTGGGACTGCCAGAAACGTCAGGGGAATTTATGCGGGATCAGGAGACTGCTGTAACACCTCAAAAGGGTGTGCCACCAACTCAAGGTGATAGTAACCCCCCGCAAGGGGATGTCCAAGCCTATCCTGTGTTTAAGGCTGCCCCAAATTCAGGTCAACATGATAGACATGACGTTTTTGCTTGGAAGGTTGTACAAGATTTACAATCCAAAGTGGCACAGTATGGGCTTAATTCTCCTGAACTCATGCAACTTCTTAGAGTGCTGAATGCTGATCTGCTTATTCCATTTGATATTAAGCACTTAGCTCAGATTATACTTAAACCTGTACAACTTGAATTTTTTGAGACTACCTGGAGAAAGATGTCTGAGAAGGCTGCACTACAAAATAGGCAATTGCCTTCCACTGACATTAGACATGACGTTGAAGTAGATGCCCTTATGGGACTTGATAACTACTCTAATCCTGATTTCCAGGCCACCTGGCCCGCTCAAGTCATAGAGCAAGCTCAAAAGGTTGGCATGGCAGCTCTATTTAAGACCATGAACACGGCTACTCCCGACACATCGTATACAAAAATACACCAGGGGCAGACAGAGCCATTTTTAAGCTTTGTAGAAAGGGTTGCTGCTGCCCTTGAGAAGCAGGTTGCAGATGACTCATTGAGGCAGATGTTGCGCACGCAATTCGCAAGAGATAATGCCAACGATGAGTGTAGAAAAATCATCAATGCTCTACCAGGGGAGCCTACACTCACAGATATGATTGAAGCCTGTGCTAAGGTGGAGTCTGTAAGCCATAAAAGGTCTGCTTTGGCTGCGTTTCTGCCGTCTGTTCACGCATCTTCTGATCGTGAACCGAAGCAGCCCAAAGCTGGGAGCAAACGGAAAAGGGCTAAACCAAGGCAAAAGGAAAACACAGGGACCCCCCAGTGCAAGAGGTGTGGTAGGCCAGGTCATCGTGCAGAATACTGCAGATCTCTGCGCCATGCCGACGGTCGGCCTCTGTCGGGAAACTCACACCGGGGTGCAAAAAGGGGGAATTGCTCTCCGATGCAGGTGATCCCCCAGGGAATGGCACAGACACAGGCCTACCCAGCCACCTTACAGACGGCAGCCCAGGATCAGCCGGGGGTGACGTCTACACCACAACAACAGTCGTCCTAGATTCTAGTCGTATTTATAAAGTCCCTTTGAATGCATATGGACCCCTAGGTCAGGGACTCAGTGCAATGCTCGTGGGAAAACCTAATGTTACCCACCGAGGGATCTTTGTGCACCCAGAAGCTATTGATGATGACTTTACAGGTCAGATTCATGCTATGGTTTCCACACCCAATCCCCCTGTTACTATCCCTGAAAAGACTTGCATTGCTCAATTAATGCCTTTTAAGTCATGTGTCCCCAGGACAGAACAACAAGTTCGCAGCGATAGCGGCAGTGGACCTACAGGACTTCCTCAGATCTTCTGGACTGCAGACATCTCTAGCCAAAGGCCACAGATGACATGTACCCTAGTCCTGCCAAACGCTTGTCCGCCCCAGACTCAGCTTCGAGGTTTGATCGATACGGGTGCTGATGTAACAATTATCTCCTTCTCTGCGTGGCCTCCTTCATGGCCTTTAGCCCCTGTGGGATCGGCCATTTCAGGGTTAGGAGGAACTGCACAGAGCTATTTAAGCGAACGACCTGTAATGGTAAAAGACCCAGAGGGACACACAGCTACAATTCGGCCTTATGTTACTAATGCTCCAGTCAACCTCTGGGGGCGGGACGTGCTGGCAGCTTGGGGGGTACGAATTGGGACAAATTTTTGATAGGGGTCACTGTGCGGAAGGGCGCACAGTTTCCTACGCTGCCTTTGCGGTGGCTGACTAACAGACCGATCTGGGAATCGCAGTGGCCCCTACCAAATGAGAAATTAGTCGCCCTTCGTCAGCTGGTTCAGGAACAGTTACAGCAGGGACACATTGAGCCTTCCACTAGTCCCTGGAACACTCCTGTCTTTGTAATTAAGAAGAAATCAGGGAAATGGAGACTCTTGCAGGATCTCCGAAAAGTTAATGCAGTGATGGAAGGTATGGGGGCATTGCAGCCTGGTATGCCCTCACCCACCATGATTCCAACAGGGTGGGACATCCTGATCATTGATCTGAAGGATTGCTTTTTCACAATTCCTTTGCATCCTAATGACAGACCAAAATTTGCCTTTACTGTGCCTGCAGTTAACAATGCTGAACCTGCAAAGAGATATCAATGGAAGGTTCTACCTCAGGGCATGAAGAACAGCCCGACTATCTGCCAATGGTATGTCGCTCAAGCTTTGTCCGGAGTCCGTGAGCAGTTTCCCGATGCATACTGCTACCATTACATGGATGATATCCTGGTGGCAACGTCCACCCAGGATGAGCTGCTGAGGATACAGCCTCGGCTGCTCGCTGCTCTGCATTCCTACGGGTTGCAAGTGGCTCCGGAGAAAGTTCAAAAGCATCCTCCCTGGAAATATTTAGGAGTCAAAATTTTGGACCAAACTATACAACACCAAGAGGTGCAATTCTCAGATTCTATTAAAACCTTGAATGATGCTCAGAAATTGCTGGGTATCATCAATTGGGTACGTCCTTATCTAGGGCTAACCACAACGCAACTTTCCCCGCTTTTTAATATTTTAAAGGGGGACCCCGATTTGAATTCACCTCGGAAATTGACTCCGGAAGCGCGACAAGCGCTGCGGGAGGTGCAACAGGCTGTTTCTGCTCGTCAGGTTTATCGAGTGGATCCCTCCATTGATATCACTGTTTTCATTACTGCTCCAGACCTCCATCCCACAGGTATCATTGGCCAGTGGAACACACAATGGTCTGACCCTTTGCATGTCCTAGAATGGGTCTTTCTGCCTCATCAGCCGAAAAAGACGGCACCCACGTTATTTGAATTGATCGCTTCTGTGATAATCAAATGCCGCCAACGGTGTTTGCAATTAATGGCAGCGGATCCTGCAACAATTATTCTTCCAACACCGCAGGAACACTTTGAGTGGAGCCTTGCCAACAGTGCTCCTTTGCAAAGTGCACTGCAAAATTTTTCAGGGCAGATTTCTTACCACCTGCCCAGCCATAAATTACTGCAGCTGGCAAAATCGACCAGCTTCACCTTGCGGCCAAAAAACAGCCGGGTGCCGGTGAAAGGACCCACCGTTTTCACGGATGGTTCTGGAAAAACAGGGAAAGCCATTGTTACCTGGAAGGAGGGATCTGAATGGCAGGTGCTGGAAGGCCACGAGTCAGGCTCTGCACAGCTGATTGAATTGAAGGCTGTTGCCATGGCTTTTCAGCGGTTCTCTCAGGTGCCTTTGAATTTGGTTACTGATTCTGCTTACGTAGCAGATATAACCCAACGCTTGGATTGTTCACTTCTAAAGGAAGTGAATAATGCGGCTCTGTTTTCACTATTGCAAACTTTGTGGTGTGCAATTCAAGCTCGAGCGCATCAATACTACATTCTGCACATTCGAAGCCACACCAGTTTGCCAGGTTTTATAACAGAAGGCAATGCCAGGGCTGACATGCTGGCCAACCCTGCATGGGTAGTGCCTCAGCCTGACAAAATTGCACAAGCCAAGGCATCGCACGGTTTCTTCCATCAAAGTGCACATACCCTGCAGAAGCAGTTTCACCTAACGCCAACTGAGGCTCGTGACATTGTCAGTGCTTGTGCCGACTGTCACGGGCTCGCTGCACCTTTGCCACCAGGGGTAAACCCCAGAGGTCTGAAAGCCTTGCAGCTTTGGCAAACGGATGTAACGCACATCCCTGAATTTGGCCGGTTTAAATATGTGCACGTGTCCATCGACACTTTCTCCTCAGCTATGTGGGCTTCTGCTCACACTGGAGAGAAAGGCCGTGATGCCATTGCCCATTGGAAATTGGCTTTCTCGGTCCTGGGCGTGCCGTCTGCTGTGAAAACCGATAATGGTCCTGCCTACGCCTCGCAGAAGGCGCGGCAGTTCTTGCACCTATGGGGTGTAGACCACACTTATGGTATTCCACATTCTCCTACCGGCCAAGCTATTGTCGAACGCGCTCATGGCACTTTGAAGCGTGTTTTGGAAAAACAGAAAGGGGGAATGCATGGAGAAACCCCACAGAGCCGACTAGAAAAAGCTTTGTATACAATCAATCATCTCACAGTGCCACCAAATTCAAATAATCCTGTTATTCTGAATCATTTTCTCTCATTGCAGTCGTCAGGCGAGACACACCTGCCTCGGGCAAAGGTCTGGGTACGGGATCTGCTCACCAACACTTGGGAAGGCCCACATGAGCTTATTGCTTGGGGTCGTGGGTATGCTTGCGTTTCCACAGATACTGGGGTACGGTGGCTACCTGCAAGATGCGTTCGCCCTGACCTGCGGCACCAGAGACAGAACAGGCAACCTCCAAATGCTGACCAGAATGCAGATCATCAACCAAATGATCCTTCTGGTGATGACCAGGATACCGACCATCAGGCAGATGGTCCTTCCACAAGCAGAGACTGGGATGGTCCTTCCACAAGCAGAGACTGAACTTTAAGTTTCTTTTGTTATGGAGTCAGAAATTTAAGGCCCTTAAGGCTATGTTAGAATTAATAACTGATGTAAATTTCTATTTAAGATTAATACCTGATAGAATTGTTATATAGAATTTTGTTTGCTAGATGTATTTCCTATGGCATCACTGGAGACTCTCTGCCCATTTTAAGGCAGCATCTGATTTGGGCTCTGTCTGGTAACTGGCCATTACCAGACCGACCCCTTATCAGCATCCGATTTAGGCTCTGTTTGGTAACTGGCCATTACCAAGCAGATCCCTTATGCTGCGTTTGTTCTCCCTTCTGCAAGACTACCTGCAGAGGTTTACAAACGATACCTTTTTGGTCTTTAAACAAAAAGGGGGAATTGTGGATGCTGAAAAGCTGCTAGCAGAGGAATTTTCCTAGGTTCTCACAATATCCTGTGAGAACCCTGCCTTTCTCACACGTGTTATGAGAAATAGTAGGACAGTTTTGTAAACTAGACTAGCACATGGTGTTTCGATAAATTTTGTTTATGGTACATTGTAAAAATATTTTGAAATAGGTGCTGTAGGACTTTAACCAATCACCCTAGGAGATGTGTGATTGCTGACCAATCGCCCTATGGGGCTGGGGTATAAAAATGGGGTTGTAAATTAATAAAGTAGCTTCTTTTGCCTGCTCTTGTTGAACTTATATGTTGCTGCGTCTCTCCGCTCCCGGCATAAACAGCGACACACCCCAACCAGTCTGATGGACATGGCAAGAGAGGATATAAGAAATAACCAAGCCCCAAATTATAGTAGCCCAACCAGTGAAACGCTAATCTACTTCTACTTAAGAAACTGTGTTATTTTACATGGGAAAACAGCATTTATTCAAATTATGGTCTAGATTTGTTTTCTGTCATCAAATGGAAACATGCAAATAGTTAAAACATTCTCACATTCCTGTAATTTGCATGTGTGGTACAACACAGAACTTGGTATATTAACCAAGAGAGGACTTGGGGATGCTGGTGGACAACCAAGTGGATATAAGCCGACAGTGTGCACTTGCAGCCCAGAAGGCAATCATATCCTGGGCTGCATCAAAAGAAGGATGGACAGCAGGTTGAAGTTGATGATAATCTCCATCTACTCCACTCTGGTGAGATCCAACCCTGCAGTGCTCTGTTCAGCTCTGGGTCCCCAGTACAGGGAAGACATGGACCTGTTGGAGTGGGTCTGGAGAAGGACCACAAAAATTATCAGAGGGCTGGAGCACTTCTGCCATGAAGAAAGGCTGAGAGAGTTAGGATTGTTCAGACTGGAGAAAAGAAGGATTCAGGGAGACAGCTCAAGTCAGGCTTCATAGCAGGGGCTTTGAGCAACGTGACCTAGTGGAAGATATCTGTCTGTGGCAGGGGATTTGCACTGAATAATCTTTAATATCCTTTCCAACCCAAGCCCTTCTATGATTCTGATTCTATGGAGTAGAAATTTGCACAGAAACTAAAAAGGATGAATCCTAACTCCACAAGTCACAAGTTTCTTTTAACACTACTAGTCCTTCCTCTCATCTTTCCATCCTTTATTTAAGCTTCCTTTCTTCTACATCCTCTCCACATAAAAAAAAGGTAAAACTGTAATTTTGTCATAGAAAAAAACACAATGAAGACTTAAAGCCTGCATATTATGGGGAAAGATTTTCATTTTAAGTAGGAAAGGATACGTATACAATGATACCGAAATATGTAGTTTAAGATCATACAGGACACATACCATCATGTGCTAAGATCATAGAATCATGGAATCACAGAATGGTAGGTGTTGGAAGGGACCTCTAAAGATCATCTAGTCCAACCCCCCCCTGCCAGAACAGGATCACCTAGAGTAGATCACCCAAGAACAAGTCCAGGTGGCTTTTGAAACTCTCCAGACACAGATATTCCACCACCTCTCTGGGTGCTCTGTTACCATCACAGTGAAGAAGAATTTCCTCATGTTGAGGATGAAAGTCTTGTTTTCCAGTTTATGGCCATTGCCCCTAGTTCTGTCGCTGGACACCACTGAGAAGAGCCTGGATCCATCCTTCTGACAGGGACCCTTTAGATATTTATAAGCATTGAAAAGATCCCTCCCAGCCTCCTCCAAGATAAACAGACCCATCTCTCTCAAACTTTCCTCATACGGTAGGTACTCCAGGCCCTTAATCACGTTAGTGGCCCTTCACTAGACCTTCTCCAGTAGTTCCTTCTCTGTCTTGAAATGGGAAGCCCAGACTGGATACAGTACCCCAGGTGAGGCCTCACCAGCAAAGAGTAGAGGGGGAGGAGAACTTCCTTTGACCTGATGGTCATGATCTTCATAATGCATCCTAGCATGAACTTTTTGGACAAGAGGGTGGACTGTTGGCTCATGGTCATCCTGTTGTGCACTAGGATTGCCAGGACCTTTTCCCTGCCCTCCAACTGATAAGCCCCCAGTCTGTACTGATACACGCCATTGATCTTCCCCTGATGCAGCACTTTACACTCACCCTAACTGAATTTCATTAGATTTCTCCCCACATAGCTCTCCAGCGTGTCCAAGTCTCACTGGATAGCAGCACAGCATTCTGGTGTATCAGCCAGTTCTAGTTTTGTATCACCAGCAAACTTGCTGAAAGTCCATTCCATCCCTTTGTCCAAGTCACTGATGAATATACTGAATAGGGCTGGACTCAGTACTGACCCTTGGGGGATGCCACAAGCCACAGGCCTCTGACTAGACTCTTCCCCATTGATCATAACTCCCTGATGTTGTTCCTTCAGCCAGGTCCCAATTGCTCTCATGACTCAATGATACAGTCCACACTTCCTAAGCTTGACTTTGAGAATGCCATGAGAGACAGTGGCAAAAGACTAGACTAGACATTAGGAAAAAATTCTTCACAGAAAGAGTAGTGAAATATTGGAATAGGCTGCCCAGGGAGGTGGTTGAGTCACCATCCCTGGATGTGTTTAAACATCGCTTGGATGCGGTGTTGGGGGATGTGGTCTAGGGGTGAACTTGTAGAGTAGGGCTAATGATTGGACATGATGATCCCAAGGGTCTTTTCCAACCTGAGTGATTCTGTGATTCTGTGAAAAGCTCTGCTGAAGTTGAGGTAAACCACATCTACTGCCTTCCCCTTGCCTATCCAAATAGTGCTGCCATCATAAAAAAGCTATCAGATTGGTCAAGCATGACTTTGCCTTGTTGAATCTATGCTGACTACTTGTGATAAGCCTTTTTTCCTCAACATGCTTTGAGATGGTGCCAAGAAAAAGCTGTTCCCATACCTTTACAGGGATGGAGGTGAGGCTGACAGGTCCTCCTTCTTGCCTTTTTTGAAGATTAGAGTGACATTGGGTTTACTCCAGAAAGATACAGCTTTCATGTGTTAAATGTAAACCAGCGAATGGAAGGATGAGAACGTTGTGTGTTCTTTGTCCTGGACATGAAGATTCTTACAGGAAGCATATTCTAGTTGTGTCATTGGCACTAATATACTCACTTGACAGTGCTACCAATTTTGTGAAGCTTTCTCTCATAATTAAAGCATTTGAAAGAAATTAAAATTTGTCTATACAAACATATCTTTCTTTTTTTTCCATTCCCTCCTACTCATTTAACATTTTGTAAAAATGATTTTACAGTTACCCAGGATGGCAGATTTTACACAACACAGTTGATAAATACCAAGTGGCATACCAAGTCATGCTGTTCTGATGAGGATGTTGCTGCAAAGGTTACAACAGAATACCTTACGAAGTAACAAAAACTGTAATTATCATGTTTTATTAAAAAGCTTTGTGAAAGTTTTGTTCCAATACTTTGTATTTGGACAAAATTCACCTCAAGGAAAATGTTTCTTCTAGTTATTCTTCCTAGTGTATAATTTTGAAATGCATAACTTAGCAGACTGTGCCTCATATTACAAACTAAATTAAGACTCTGACTCAAGAAAACAAATTTGCATATGTTTAATGCCATGGAAAAGAAGAAATTGTTTAGTCTTGTGGGTCCAATTAAGTTGATGGAGTTGAGAGAAGAAATTACTTCTTAACTGAAGTTCTTTAATCTGCAATAGTTTAACCTTCTGGTTTAGAAGCTCCTGAGGATGAAAAAAGTTCATGACATTTTGTTTGTTCAAACCAAACTAGTCAGCCCAACAGTTAATAGAATAAAAATAAATCCAGTGTGTTTTCGCTTGTTTATTATTTAACAACTTTTTGAAGAGATTTAGTTTACACTTAATTTTAATGGTGTCCTTTGAGTCCCTATTATTAAATGCCATGAAGTTTGCAAAATAACACAGCTGACATCATTACTGCATTCCAGGCCATCAGGATAACAGATGCTGCAATTGCAAACATGTGCTATAATAGGGGACTGAGTGAGAGAAGAAACTGAGATGAACCAGTTATAATCTTTTTCTATCAGTCCTTTTTATTGAAATGTTGTATTTTTCCTCCTTTCATGATTTGGATCACTTTTCTTTCCACTGTCATGGGCCTCTTAGGCAAAATAACATTAAGCTGAAGTTTGATGGTAGCTGAACAGAGACACTGAAGTGTCATTTTGGTGACACAAAAGACAGAGAAAAGCAACTTAGAAACTGTTATTCTTATAATTGTGCAGGGGTAGAAGGATTTTTACAAAGCTCTGTTGAGGCAAAGCAGTCACCAAGGAGTATTATCAAAGCAATTCAGAGGGGAAATTAATTGCAGAAGTGTTGGGGGAGTGAAAGAAAAGAACATGATATTTAACAGTGTGGAAATCCCATTCATCAGCAGCTAAGCAAACCTGTGGTAGAGAGAATTTTAACATGAGTGCATGGAAGAAGAGTTCATGCTTTCGTGTCCCCACCTCACTGAATTTCAAGTTACTTGCCTGTATTTGCTTCCCACTCTTTTACATTGTTTCTCTTCTACCTTGATTTCTAACAGCTAAGGATACCTGTGGATATGTGTGGAGACCGGTGCGACCTGATCACACATTCTCTTCAGAGAAGGGAGTAGCACTGTCTCCAACTGTGCCTCTCAAAAGCTGTTTGGGATAAATTTTTCTTGACAAGGACTGGTAGCAGTTATTACCAGGTATACCTCCGAGCTTCTCACAGCAGCCTGGACTGTACAAAAGTCCGCAGAAAACACTGTTTCCTACCCAGCTACTCAGTCAAAGAACTGGGAGATAGAGGAGACCTATTTATTCTCAGACTGCTCAGTCTAAGAGGCAAAGTGGCCACATGTGAGTATGACAAAGAAAATCACAGTCTGATTGTTCTGATCCCCAATAGGCTACACCACCAGAAGAAAAACCTATTCCAAAGAAGCACAAATCCTCACTGCAGAGATTATTTTCTGTGCTTATCTGAAAAACAAATTATCAAGACAGGAGCAGATGTTTCTCAGTAATTACTTTTATGAAGTAAATAAGAGGTACAACACACCAGGATGAGCTTTAAAGAATGTCAGTGTCTTGGTCACTACAGCTTGAAAAGTTAGTGGAGAATACACAACAATAAAACACATAGAGCTGAGAAACAGTGAGAGAATAAGCTAAGCTAAAACCAAACAAACAAATAAACAAACAAGAGGATATATTGGGGACAGCAGACAGCAGTCCAAGTGGCTTGGCATTGCCTGTGCCAGATGGTGTGTGCTATAAGTGTCTTTCTCAGCAGCATTGGTGGTACCACTGCTTTGTTCTGTGTATTGCTAAGAAGGCATATAGTCAGAATTCTCACTGCCATCCCAGGGTAGGAATTAGGGAAGTCCTTAACAGAACTGCCATAGGAGTGAAATACTAACATTATTTTTCTCCCCTTGTAATCACCTCTAAAGCTTTTGTATGGCAGTGACCGGGCAAAAGCATCTGTTGGTCTTCCTAGGAAGAAAGGATTAGAAGCACTTTTTAAAATCACATGTGGAAAAACAAATACAAACCACACTAAATCTTATGCTAGCACAGATCTGTGGTGCAGAGCATGAGTGAGAACTGTATGCCCAGTCCAGGTTCGTCAGCATGGCTGAAAGTGTTGGGCATTCATGGACAACCTTCGTGACTCTACAATAAGAATGAAGTGCAGCAGTTTCTCTGTTGCCATTCAGGACATATGCATAAGGAAAACATAAATTACTTATAGATCATACCCTGGGAGAGTCAAAGAATGTCATGTATTTAGTTATTATGGGCAGATCATTTTTTCAGGGTTGGTGTGAGTTAGTGACTGAATGACAAAAGAAACTTGTAATTCTGTTATGAATTCCAGGACCTGCACTGCCCCTCAGGCTTTTCATTTTTTCTTAAAGGTAGTAAAGCTAACTGGAACACTGACATTTACCACAGTGAGCAAGGATCAGAGAGTAACATGAAAGACATTTTTTCCTAAGGCTGACTCTAAGCTCTTGACTACCATGATACAGAATATCATCAGTATTAGTCAATCTACTCTCTCATGTCTCATACAACTATTAAAAGTTTCAGGCTTTCACAAAAAAAAACCTCCATCTTCTGCATGAACACTAAACCTACCCAGAATAATATACATGCTGATTTTTTTGAGATTATTTCTGTCAATACCAGTATTAATTGTAATCTATTGAAAGGTGTCATGTTAAAGGTGATACCTTTCAAATGAAAGGGGTTTGTAGTCAGTGACCTACTACACTACTTAGACACACACAAGTCCATGGGATGGGATGGGATCTGCTCAAAGGTACTGAGGGAGCTGCAGAAGTGCTCACCAAGCCACTTTTCATCATACATAAGCAGTCCTGGCTAATCAGGGAGGTTTCAGTTGACTGGAGGTTAGCCAATGTGAATATGAGCCAGCAGTGTGCCCAGATTGTCAAGAAGACCAAGATCACCCTGTCTTGTATCAGAAACAGTGTGGCCAGCAGGATAAGGGAAGTGATCCTCCTCCTGAACTGGACACTGGTGAGGCCACACCTCAAATACAGGGTTCAATCTTGGCCCCCCCACTATAAGAAGAACATTGAGGGGCTAGAGTGTGTCTGGAGAAGGACAACAAAGCTCTTGAAGGGCCTAGAGCACAGGTCTTGAGAGGAGCAGGTGAGGGACCTGGGGTTGTTCAGTCTGGAGAAAAAGAGGCTTGGGTGAGACCTTCTTACTCTCTACAACTCCCTGAAAGGAGATTGTAGTAAGGTGGGCGTTGGTCACTTCTCCCATGTAACAAGTGATACGACAAGAGGAAATGGCCTCAAGTTCTACAAGGGGAGGTTTAGATTGGACATTGGGGAAAATTTCTTCCCCAATAGAGCTGCAAAGCCCAGGCTGCACGGAGAAGTGGTTGAGTCACCATCTCTGGAGTTACTTAAAAGATATGTATATGTCATGATGAAGGACGTGGTTTAGTGGTGACCTGACAGTGCTGGGTTAACAGTTGGACCGATGATCCTGAATATCTCTTCCAAACAGAACAATTCTATGATTCTATATGGCCAACAGAAATGGGAAGCAAACCAGTGAATTGCAGCATAGTAACTAGATTTTTCAGGATGACACACAGTCTATTTGAGTTTCTGCAGAAGGCACATTCAGCATGTACTCATGTTTATAAAATCTTAGCTATAACAAGCCCAGGAGACTCCTCTCTGGAAAAATCTTGGAGATACAAATGAGGAGGCTGTACTTTGTAGTTTTGCCCTATTATTATCTGATATTAGTAACACTGCAGATTTCATAGCTCTGACCTCTCATATTGGATCCCCTTCCTAGAAGCAGGTTGGGGACAATATCTGATAGAGAAATTGATTGGTCACAGAGCTCAGTCTGATTCATAAGTCACAGATATTATAGGTTTTCCTTGATAAAGGTGGTGATTAGTTCCTAAAACGATCATGGTTCTATGTTTACTTATTTTACTGTTATTAGTAAGTGTAGGTGTTCTTTTGGACTGGAGGAATGCTTCAAATAAGATTTAGTGTTGCTACAGAAAATAGTCCACTGTAGTAACACCAACCCCTCTATTACAGCCTGTTAGGACAATAAACTGGTATTTGAAACCCATCTTCAGGTACAAGCAGGGGTCAGAGACCATCACATTTCTCTGTGAGAGATGAAGACAGGGGAGGAGGATAAAGGAACAAGATGACCTGAGTGGAGGAACCAAAAGTACAGACAATCCTAGTGTCTGGCAAAGTCTGACTTCAACTTTCAGATAAAGATCATTGTATTGTGAGTATAGTTTTACTGTTAGTACTCATCACTTCTCCCATCAAGTTAATTGCATCATCTATTGCACAAATATTATTAAAAGGGTAGAAAATTTAGGTCCAGTTTTCATTACTTTTGTTCTGTATCAGTTATACACCTGACATTTTCCCATTAGTTTCATCACACATGTGCCTTCTTCACCTCAGAGACAGTTAGTGTTAGTCCTAGTTTGCTGCTTCAATATATTTTATTGCCCATTATGTCTTTTCATTAATCATTAATCTCTACTTTACAAAACTTAATACAAGTAATTTCCTCAAAGAGCCTTTAAACTTTATTTGTAGGCTATTCTGCAGTTCAGTTGGATCACCAGTGAACAACCTATTTTTCTACTTTTCACTTTGAGAGTATCTTACAAATTTCATTAAAGTCAAAAAGAAAAATTAATACATTTGCCAAGCTGCCATGCAGGTTTTCCTTTACAAATTGCATGAGCGGTATTATCCTGGGGTATTTTAAGGACTTTTTTTCTGAAGTGTCACTTTTGATACTTAAGTCTTCTAGATTCTGCCTTCTAAAAGGGTACTTTCTCCAACCTCTTCAAAAAGGTAAAATTTTCTTGGGCTCTCTGTTGAGCATTCAGGGTTATGACTGTGATAATTTTAATAGCCATAAGAAATGCAGAAGTGCACTATTCATATATAATAAAGATGTTACTGTAAAGACATTTTCCTTGCTTATTACTTCATCCATTTCACTCATTTTGTCTCTCTTTACACTTATTATATCTTTACTATCTCTTGAAAGATCTAAGTGTTGGAGCTTTCAGAAACCTTGTCTTGCATGTCCCCACCTGGTCTGTTGCCCGGTACTATGAACCACTACTGATACTCAGTCTATGGCTTGTCCTGGTTTGAGTGAAAACAGAACTAATTCTGTTCAGTAATTTTACTTTCCAGCTTAGTTCTTCTAATTAACTGCACTGTCTGAAGGTAGCAGCCTGTTTTCACAGACAGTGCCTGCTTCTAGCAGTGATAACACCTTATGTTTAGAGTTACTACCAAGGATTTGTGTGCAGACCAAGGCCACTGCTGGGTCCTGTGTACCACGTTGGGGGGTGCAGAAAGTGAAAGGCCGCACCTTCAGGGAGGGGTGGACAGGACGGGTGACTCTAAACTGACCAGCGAGGGATTCCAGCCCATATACGCCATATTTGGTCTAGAGCTGAGGGACCTGAAGGGTCTCTGGGCTCTTCTCTTTCCTCGTGGACTGCTTTGCCAGCTCTTGCTTGGCTTGGCTAGGGTCTTCTTTTGGTCCCTTGCTCGGAGCACCCAAGGAGGACTCTGTCCATCCTGCCTTCGATCCGGTCTGTGTGTTCCTGAACCCGGTACCAGAATCCAGCTCCTGAACACAGCTCCCGTCTGCTGCGGGGCCCAGTCTGGGACTCCCCCGAAGCCTGCACATCAGCAGTGGTGACGGTGATGTAATTACCATCAGGGGGGTTGGGTTCCATACTGGTTTTGTAAATATTTGTATATATTCCATTTTTATAATTATTATTTTCCTTTTCATTAAAGCTGTTCTAGTTTCCTTTTCTAATCGCTAAGTCTCTCTCCCTTATTCCCTTTCTCTTCCCCTCTGGGGAGGGAGGGGGGTTAACAGAGAGCGTCTGTTATAGGTTTAAGGGGCTGCCCTGACCCTAAACCGCGACATGGCTATTGTCTCCTTTGCCTCCAGAGAAACCCTTCCATTCTTCTAGGCATGAAATTCTTTATGCTTGCCTGAGAGAATAAAAAGCTACACAAACATTTTTAAACTGCTTCCTTAAAGCTCTTTATTTGCGATGCCAGAACATATAAATCTTTTGAAAACTTTTGGTGTTTTTTTTCAGTTTTAAACCCACATTTTAACAAGATGGATCACTTTGTTCTGTCACTTTGTAGTTATGCGTTAACCACTTGTACCCATCAGCTAATCATGAGATTCTTGTCCTAGCAGTAACCTATATTGTCCTTTAAGTGATGATGAAAATACTTTGTCCTTTTTTCCCACCACATTTGATCCATTGGAACCTTTTCCAGGACACACATAATGGTAATAATCTGTCACATATATATATAGCTTTTTCAGATGATTTCAAGTATCATTTTCATAGTGTCAAAAGGCAGATACCTAATCAGGCCACTCTCAGCTGTTTTTCAGAAATCTTCCTGAAGTTTTTCACCAGATCAGAAACATATGGGGATTGGACAAGCCTTTTGCATAATATCACACAGATTTTTGTGAGTTTACAGCGAGGGAAACAAAATATTAGAGTGAAAAATAATGTCCTGTTAAACTTTGTAACACCTGTATACACAGGTTACAGTGGAGTCTGATAAGTAGTATTACTTAAATCATAATTACCAACGTTAACCATCAGATGAGAATCTAAATGTGTCTTAACTTTTTCAGAAGTGTTCACTGTATTTGGAAACCTGGCACTTCTGAAAATTATTCTACTTTGCTAGGATCAGTGAATCTGACAGCTTGAACATAATGGTTTATATTTTTAAACTTTCTAAAGCTATAGGAGTAATTTCACAGAATCATAGAATACTTTGGGTTGGATCACCTACTTCCACATCCCCTGCTGTGGGCAGAAGCATCTTTCACTAAGTCAAATTGCTCAGAACCTCATCCAGTCTGATTCTGAACACTGTCTATGATGAGGCACCCACAACTTCTCTGGACAACCTGTTCCTGTGTCTTGACACCCTCATTGTAATCAATTTCTTCCTTCTAATCTAAAGCTACCCTCTTTTATTTTAAAAATGTTGCTCCCTGTCCTATCACTTCATGACCTGGCAAAAAGTCTCTCTCCGTCTTTCTTGTCAGCTCTTTTCATGTATCAAAAAGCTATAACAGTGTCTCCATATAATTTCTATATAATTTCTATAATGATAGATTTAAAATGTCAGAAGTCTTTGATATTTCTTAAAGATCCGCTTTTCTTTGCTCACACCACTTGTTAGCACAACTCACCATACCATTTTTCTACCCATGATACTCAGAGAGCAGCAGAATGATAATTTATGAGGTCTGCTACATAAGCCCCAGAAGGATTAGAATTATTTTTGCATAGTTTATCACACAGAGATGAGAGGTGTTAACAAAGCATTGATCAAGTGCATGCTTTTGGAAACTTTTATGTGTGCAAACTTCCTTTTTCCTGCAATCCAGATTTATGATTTTTCTGCTCATATGAGTACCTGAGATATTTTTCTTACAGCATTTAATTTTTGCAAGACTTCTTTATGAAGAAAGAATTAAAAATATAATTATTATGTGTATCTCCCTATAGATTTTCTTTTCTTCTGCAATATTATTCTGCTAAGATTTTTTTTTCTTCTTTAATTTCGGGAACTATTTGAACAATATGCTTTTCCAGGAACATCATACAAACATACAACAGATGATACAGTGTACATACACAGAGAAGTCTTGTGCTTCATTTTTAAGAGGAAAGTATATCATTCTTTTGTTAAATGAACTTAGAATTTCATTTAGCTGCACTTTTTCCAGAGACATGGAAATGTCTATGAGACATTCCCCCTTCTTTCCCACTGCCTTTATTCCTGTCACATGTTACCAGGTAGTGGTAGGAAAAATCAGAGCAGGATTTTATCCCACTGCAACACTCACACAACCTCGTTCTACTCACGTGCATTATGGCAGACAACAATGAGTCTTTGGGCTCG
>JANVCC010009942.1:1679589-1697810 GCA_025345505.1 Todiramphus chloris collaris | reverse complement strand
CAAGCTGGAAAGTAAAATTACTGAACAGAATTAGTTCTGTTTTCACTTAAACCACGACAGTTAGCCAGTACCCAAGATACTTTATTTCATTTTCTACAAAGTGTAATTTAGATTTTGATACTTTCAATCCTTTTTCTCCCAAGAAGTTAAGCAATTTGATTGTGGTCTTTCTTGTATTTTCTTCTGTTTTGCCTGCATATGGATTGGTTCAGGATCTTAGTGCAGTAAACCAACGAACTATGATGATCCCGAACCAATCCATATGATCCGTTAGCCTTTTTACTGGCAATATATGGGTACTATGGGGCAATATACATGGTTCTAGCATTCCTTTTTGGAGTAGCCTATCTATAACTGGTTTAAGTCCTCTTCTTCTTGGGTTAAAGTGTATAATCAAATTTTTGTTTCTCCTTTCTCACTCTTTATTTCCAACCCCAATTTTATTATTAAGTCTCTCCCCAATAGATTATATTCATCTTCGGGTACCAACAATAGGTCGTTAAGGCTGATTTTCGTTTCTGATTCCACTTCTACGTTTCCTAATATGGGCACTTTAAAAGGTTCACCTTCGTTAGATGTTTGTGTCCCCAAAAGACACAGCCTCTGACACTTCTAATCCTCTTTGAACATTTTCTCATCCTGTATTCGCTTCCTGCAACTCTTTTGAATGTGTACCTTCTTATTACAGTAATAACAAGTAGGGATGTCATCGTTCCTCTCTCTCCATCCCTCATTCAGATTTTTTTCTCCGCATTTTCCTTCTGTTCTACCTTTGTCTTCTCCCTCTCACTGTTTCTGGCTTTCCCTGATTGCAGCCACAAAGATCTTCACCTTTGCTTTCTCTTTCTCCTCATCCCTCTGCATGTAAAGTCTCTGTGCCTCCCTTAATAATTCCTCCAATCCTTTCTCCTGTCAATCATCGAGTTTCTCTAATTTTCCCTCCCACGGGAGGGTCAGGATCTACTCCTGAATACATTTGGAGACTTTTTTCTCAACTTTTGTAACCATTCAGTTGGAGACTCATCCCTGTTTTGATGTTCATTAAAGGCTTTATTTATGTTTTGTCCTCTTGGGACTGCCTCCTTAATACCTCCCCTTTCTCTCCTCTGTCCCCTATATCCTTCACTCTCCTCCCTTTGCCTTTCTCTATTCCTTTGCTTATTCCTGGTTCTTCGGGAAGGAGGAGAGGACAAGGGAGTTGGAGCAGTGGAAACCTATCGTGAATATGTGGGTGGTATATTATCTAAGGGTTCCCATTTTCCTTTTTCCCTACCCTTCTCCTTTTCCTCTGCCTTTAAAGCAGATCCACGGTTCCTTTGGCCACTTTATCATACAAATATAAATCATTTTCCCTTTATCTTTCCCTTTATTAGATTCCAAATCATCCCAATATTTTAACATTGTTCCTAATAGACTTGCTGGTGGTATATCTGATAATTTGTTTACTCGGTCTGGAACTTCCTCACAAAAGTTTCCTTGGAACTGTCAACAGATCCGTATCCCTGGCTGAGGCTGTGTCTATGGGTGTCTTGCAAGTGTCTTCTACCCACACACGAATTCCTAACGCAACCACTTTGGTCCTTCACCGGCACGAGTCCCTTGCAGGATGTCAGAAACGTGGTTAGAAGACCTCCACACTCGCTTCAGAACTATGTTCTGTCTCAATCACACCCTTGCATACAGTCACACAGCCGAATCCCACCCAACCAAACAGTATACTCGAAACACGATCCAGTCGTCTTCATTTGGGTCTTCACACGCAGAATTATGGGCAAAAACAGGGGAGAGCTCTTGATTCTTTACTTGCCTCTTATGTTTGTAATCTTGTTGGACCCTGCACCACTCTCAGCAAGGGCCACAAAACAGAGTGGGGCGCCTCCCTTGTCTGATTGCAGATCCAAAGTCCAAGAAGATCATGTCGGGGTCACTGAATTGCTATGAATGAAGAAAGTATTTTAATAGAAATTAGCAGCATTTATTATATATGCAAAAGCTTAAATCAGCAGCGGTTATGTGGTTCAATAAAAGGCAAGTAAACAGCACTGGGTGTGTGGGGAGTCTGCACTCCACCAACACACATGCCTAATACAGCAACAGGCTTTACTTTTATGCTTACTGTGCTAATACATATTCATAGCTATCCTAAAAATTGGTGTGGTTATTTAGATTAGTTCTTAGAATGGGCTGTCCCTTTTCAGCACAGGCGTGATTGGTCTTGGGGGTCCCTCCAGTGGTTGTTGGGGATGAAGTTAGATGTCTTCCTCACTTGTCTCTGAGTAACTCCGATTTTTGCCTCATTTCTTCTACCTCGTAAGGTTTGTTGCCCAATGCTACAAAGCTCAGCAAAAACACTTCACACCTCTGTAACCACAAACAACCATTTTCTACACCTAGCTTTTATTTGTCTCTTTAGACATCTTGCCCAGTTGCTCAGTACTTTTCTATTGTTCAGGTCTATACTACCTATTTTACTAACATGAATTATGCTACCATGTACCACACACAGCCCCTCCGACTGTCCAATCCGGTTTAACAGTGCCCTGGAGCTCCATGGCAGCACCTAGCCTTTCTGCGCTTGCGCCCACTCCACTCGCGGCTCCCTTGAGTTTTTCACAAGTGCCTGCGGTGCCTGTCAGTTCTACGCATGCACCCCTATCTGGGTGTCTTCATGCGCAGGTGCAGCAGTCGATGATGGACCTTTTAACACTACAGATGGCAGTGGTGGAAAAATATTTGCTGAAGCTGTTTCAGCAGTAGCGGGATTGCAGGAGGCGTTCCTGTGGGTGGCTGCTGAGAGAGTGGTGCCGGGCCGACCCAGGCTGGAAGTGCAGGCTCCAGAGGCAAAGCCGGAAGTGCCGGCTGCAGTAATTCTGAATGCGGAAGTGGCAACGGCTCCCGCAACAAAACGAACAGCATCGGAAAAAAGGCAGGCCCGGCAGTGGCATCCCTGGCAGCGCCTCGGCTGTCAGTGGTGGCAGCCCCATCAGAGGATGCGCCAGTGCCTCCGGCCACGCCCCAAATTGCGCTGCCACAGACGGCTGCCTTGCTACCCCCTGCGCAGCTGACTACAGCCTCCACCACTGTATCGCCCTCTAGCCTGGCACCCATACACCGCCTGCCTCCGTTGTTCATACTGGGGTCCTCGGGGAAACCCCTGTCTGATGATTCAGGCAGTGATACAGAGGGCACACTTGCCCCAGGGTGGAAGGCTATGGTAGCCGGGCGGCAGAAGCGGTTACTGCAGAGCCATCCTTGGACATTCCCAGACTACTGTAACTGCCTCTCGAAGAAACACCAGGCATTTCTGGGAGTCGTTAGATTGTGGGCTTTAGAGGCGGGCAATTGGGATCTATTAGAAAAAGTGGGACTGCCAAACAAAACAAAGGAATCTATGCAGGATCAGGAGATTGGTATAACGCCTCAAGAGGGTGTGCTACTAACTCAAGGCGATAGTAACACCCCACAAGGGGATGTCCAAGCATATCCTGTGTTTAAGGCTGTCCCAAATACAGGTCAAAATGATAAACATGACGTTATCACATGGAATGTTGTACAGGATTTACAATACAAAGCATCACAATATGGGGTTGGTTCTCCTGAAGTCATGCGAGTTATTAGAGTGCTGAATACTGATCTGCTTGCTCCATTTGATATTAAGCACTTAGCTCAAATCCTCTTTCAACCTGTACAATCTGCAGTTTTTGGGGGTATCTGGAGAAAGATGGCTAATAAGGTTGCACTACAAAATACGCAGTTGCCTCCCACTGACATTAGACATGAAGCTGGAGTAGAAGCCCTTCTGGGAACTGATCACTTCTCTGATTCTGATGTCCAGGCCACCTGGCCCCCTCAAATCCTAGAGCAAGCTCAAAAGTTTGGCATGGGAGCCCTATTGAAGACCATAGAAATGGCTGCTCCTAAAACATGGTATATGAAATACATGTCAGGGGCAGACAGAGCAATTTTTCCCCTTGGTGAAGAAGATTGTTGCTGCCCTTGAGAGTCAGGTTGAAGATGACTCATTAAGGCGGATGATGTGCATACAATTAGCAAGAGACAATGCCAATGATGAGTGTAGGAAGATCATAGATGCTCTACCAGGGCAGCCTACACTCACAGAAATAGTTAAGCCTACTCTAGGATGGGGTCTGGGAACCATAAGAGGTCTGCTTTGGCTGCCCTTCTGCCTCCTGTTCGCGCATCTTCTGATCGTGAACCAAAGCAGTCCAAAGCCGGGAGCAAATGGAAACAGGCTAAATTGAGCCAAAAGGAAAACACAGGGACCCCCCAGTGCAAGAGATGTGGTATGCCAGGTCATTGTGCAGAATATTGTAGATCTCTGTGCCATTCCAACAGTCAACCTTTGTTGGGAAACTTACACCCAGGTGCAAAAAGGGGGAATTGCTCTCCGATGCAGGTGTTCCCCCAGGGAATGGCACAGGCACAGGCCTACCCAGCCACCATAGAAATAGCACCGCAGGATCAGATGGGGTTGACAACAGTTGTCCTAGCATCTAGTCGTATTTATAAGGTCCTTTGGATGCATATGGACTCCTAGGTCAGGGATTCAGTGCAATGCTAGTGTCACCCATCGAGGGGTCTTTATATACACAGAAGTTATTGATGCTGACTTTACAGGCCAGATTTGTGCTATGGTTTCCACGCCCAACTCCCCTGTCCCTGAAAACACTTGCATTGCTCAATTAGTGCCTTTTAAGTCATGTGTCCCCAGGACAGAACAATGAGTTTGCGACGATAGCGGCAATGGATCTATGGGACTTCCGCAGATCTTCTAGACTGCAGACATCTCTAGCCAAAGGCCACAGATGACATGTACCCTAATCCTGCCAAATGCTCATCCGCCCCAGACTCAGCTTCGAGGTTTGATCGATACGGGTGCTGATGTAATGATTATCTCTTTCTCTGCATGGCCTCCTTCATAGACTTTAGCCCTGTGGGATTGGCCATTGCAGGGTTAGGAGGAACTGCACAAAGCTATTTAAGCGAACGACCTGTAATGGTAAAAGACCCAGAGGGACATACAGCTACAATCTGACCTTATGTTACTAGCACTCCAATCAACCTCTGGGGGTGGGACGTGCTGCCAGCTTGGGGGGTATGAACTGGGACAAATTTTTGATAGGGCTCACTGTGCGTAAGGGCACACGTATCCTATGCTGCCTTTGCGGTGGCTAACTAACAGACCAATCTGGGAATCACAGTGGCCCCTACCAAATGAGAAATTAGTTGCCCTTCGTCAGCTGGTTCAGGAAGAGTTACAACAGGGACATATTGAGCCTTCTACTAGTCCCTGGAACACTCCTGTTTTTGTAATTAAGAAGAAATCAGGGAAATGGAGACTCTTGCAAAATCTCCAAAAAGTTAACGCAGTGATGGAATGTATGGGGGCATTGCATCCTGGTATGCCCTCACCCAGCGTGATTCCAACAGGGTGGGACATCCTGATCATTGATCTGAAAGATTGCTTTTTCACAATTCCTTTGCATCCTAATGACAGACCAAAATTTGCCTTTACGGTGCCTGCAGTTAACAATGCTGAACCTGCAAAGAGATATCAATGGAAGATTCTACCTCAAGGAATGAAGAACAGCCTGACTATCTGCCAATGGTATGTCGCTCAAGCTTTGTCCAGAGTCTGTGAGCAGTTTCCTGAGGCATACTGCTATCATTACATGGGGAATATCCTGGTGGCAGCATCCACCCAGAACAAGCTGCTGAGGATACAGCCTTGGCTGCTCGCTGCTCTGCATTCCTACGAGTTGCAAGTGGCTCCGGAGAAAGTTCAACAGCATCCTCCTTGGAAATATTTAGGAGTCAAAATTTTGAATGACACTATACAACACCAAGAGGTGCAATTCTCGGATTCTATTAAGATCTTGAATGATGCTCAGAAATTACTGGGTATCATCAATTGGGTATGTCCTTATTTCAGGCTAGCCACAATGCAACTTTCCATGCTTTTTAATATTTTAAAGGGGGATCCTGATTTGAATTCACCTCGGAAATTGACTCTGGAAGAGCGATGAGCGCTGCAGGAGGTGCAACAGGCTGTTTCTGCTTGTCAGGTTTATCGAGTGAATCCCTCCATTGATGTCACTGTTTTCATTACTGCTCCAGACCTCCATCCCACAGGTATCACTGGCCAGTGGAACACACAATGTCCTGACGTTTTTCATATTCTAGAATGGGTTTTTCTGCCTCATCAGCCAAAAAAGACAGCACCCACATTCTTTGAATTGATCACCTCTCTGATAATCAAATGCTGGCAACGGTGTTTGCAATTAATGGCAGCGGATCCTGCAACAATTGTTCTTGCAGTACCACAGGAACACTTTGAGTGGATCCTTGCCAATAGCGTTCCTTTGCAAAGTGCACCGCAAAACTTTTCAGGGCAGATCACTTACCACCTGCCCAGCCATAAATTACTGCAGCTGGCAAAATCAATCAGCTTCACCTTATGACCAAAAAACAGTCGAGTGCCAATACAAGGACCCACCGTCTTCACGGATGGTTCTGGGAAAACAGGGAAAGCCATTGTTACCTAGAAGGAGGGATCTGATTGGCAGGTGCTGGAAGGCCATAAGTCACGCTCTGCCCAGCTGGTTGAATTGAGAGCTGTTGCCATGGCTTTTCAGCAGTTCTCTCAGGTGCCTTTGAATTTGGTTACCGATTCTGCTTACATAGCAGATATAACCCAACGCTTGGATTGTTCACTTCTAAAGGGACTGAATAATGCGGCACTGTTTTCACTATTGCAAACTTTGTGGTGTGCAATTCAAGCTCAAGCGCATCCATGTTACATTCTGCACATTCGAAGTCATACCAGTTTGCCAGGTTTTGTAACAGAAGGCAATGCCAGGGCTGACATGCTGTCCAACCCTGCATGGGTAGCGCCTCAGCCTGACAAAATTGCACAAGCCAAGACATTGCACGGTTTCTTCTATCAAAGTGCACATAACTTGCAGAAGCAGTTTCACTTAATGCCAACTGAGGCTCGCGACATTGTCAGCGCTTGTGCTGACTGTCACAGACTCTGCACCTTTGCCACCAGGGGTAAACCCCAGAGGCCTAAAAGCCTTGCAGCTTTGGTAAATGGATGTAATACACATCCCTGAATTTGGCCAGTTTAAATATGTGCACGTGTCTATTGACACTTTCTCCTCAGCTATCTGGGCTTCTGCTCACACTGGAGAGAAAGGCCGTGATGTCATTGCCCATTGGAAATTGGCTTTCTCGGTCTTGGGCGTGCTGTCTGCTGTGAAAACCGATAATGGCGCTACCTATGCCTCGCAGAAGACACAGCAGTTCTTGCATCTATGGGGCGTAGACCACACTTTTGGTATTCCACATTCTCCTACCAGCGAAGCCATTGTTGAACGCGCTCATGGCACTTTGAAGCGTGTTTTGGAAAAACAAAAAGAAGGGAATACATGGAGAAACCTCACAGAGCTGGCTAGAAAAAGCTTTGTATACAATTAATCATCTCACAGTGCCACCAAATTCAGATAATCCTGTTATTCTGAATCATTTTCTCTCATTGCAGTCGTCAGGTGAGACACATCTACCCCAGGCGAAAGTCTGGGTATGGGATCTACTTACCAACAATTGTGAAGGCCCGCCTGAGCTTGTTGCTTGGGGTTGTGGGTATGCTTGTGTTTCCATAGGTACTGGGTACGGTGGCTACCTGCAAGACGTGTTTGCCCTGACCTGCGGCACCAGAGGCAGAACAGGCAAACTCCAAATGCTGACCAGAATGCAGACCATCCAAATGATGACCAGAATGCAGATCATCAACCAAATGATCCTTCTGGTGATGACCAAGATACCGACCATCATGCAGATGGTCCTTCCACAAGCAGAGACTGAACTTTAAGTTTCTTTTGTTATGGAGTCAGAAAGTTAAAGCCCTTAAGGCTATGTTTAGAATTAATAACTGATGTAAATTTCTATTTAAGACAAGTACCTGGTAGAATTGTGATGTAGAACTGGGTTTGCTAGATGTATCTCCCATGGCATCACTGGAGAGTCTTGCTACCCACTTCAAAGCAGCATCTGATTTTCGCTCTGTTTGGTAACTGGCCATTACCAAGCAGATCCCTTATGCTGCATTTGTTCTCCCTTCTGCAAGGCTACCCACAGAGGATTACAAACGATACCTTTTTTGTCTTTAAATAAAAAGGGGGAATTATGGATGCTGAAAAGCTGCTAGCAGAGGGATTTTCTCAGGTTCTCACAGTATTCAGTGAGAATCCTGCCTTTCTCACACAAGTTATGAAAAACAGTAGGATGGTTTTTGTCAGCTGGACCAACACCTGGTGTTTTGTTAAGTTGTGTTTATGGTACACTGGAAAAGTATTTTGAAGTGGGTGTTGTAGGACTTTAGCCAATCACCCTAGGAGATGAGTGATCACTGACCAATCACCTTATGGGGCTATGGTATATAAAATGGGGTTATAAATTAATAAATTGTCCCTCTCTTGCTGAATCTGTGTGTTGCTGCATCTTTCCACACCAGGTATAAATAGCGACACAATCCCAAACACAATTACAGGCTGGCAGATGAAGGAATTGAGAGCAACGCTGCAGAGAAGGACATGGGGGTACTTTTGTGGATGAAAAGCAGGACTTGCACCGACAATGTGTGTTTGCATCCCAGAAAGCCTATTGCATCCTGGGCTGCATCGAAAGATATATGGCCAGCAGGTTGAGGGAAGTGATTCTGTCCCTTTGCTCCACTCTGTTGAGATTCCACCTGTAGTACTGTGTCCAGCTCTGCAGTCTCCAGCATAAGAAAGACATGGGCCTGTTGGAGTGGGTCCAGAGGAGGGCCACAAAAGTGATTAGAGGGCTGGAACATCTCTCCCTGTAAGACAGGCTTTGAGAGTTGGAGTTGTTTAGCCTGGAGAAGAGAAGGCTCTGGAGTGTACTTTATTGCAGCCTTTTAATACTTGAAGGAAAGATGAGGCCTGTTGCAACAGGACAAGGTGTAATAGTTTTAAACTAGAGGTGTGTAGCTTCAGATTAGTATAAGAAAGAAATTTTTGTGATGAGGGAGGTGAAATATTGGAACAGGTTGCTTAGAGACGTTGTAGATGTCCCATTCCTGGAAACATTCAAGGTCAGACTGGACAGGGTTCTGAGCATCCTAATCTAGTTGAAGATGTGTTTTATCATCGCAGGAGAGTTGGACTAGATGACCTTTGGAGGTCCCTTCCAACCTATGATTCTATGAAATTTTCCCACTTCTCAACATGGTGGGAATAAACAGTTAATTGCTGTACATGCTGTACATGTATTCTTTTATCATATCCTGGTTGTATGAGAGATATTTATATTGTTATTCTAATAATACTAATATATTAAAATGCTTAAATGAAGAAGAAAAAAAACCCATATGCATATAATATGTCAGTAAATATTTGCTTTCCTTTGCGGTTATCTGTGGCATATTCCTCTCACCTACATAACTAGTAACTGCAACTTTACACATTGTACTAATGCGTATTTACTGGACCAAAAGTCAGGTATGTGACTCAGAAATTACTTAAGTGTTACAGATTACTGATCTTTCTATTCACACATTTGTGTAAGATGTGAAGACCAAGTAATGCATAGTACAAAATAATTGGAGATGTGGAGACAAGCACTCTTGGTGGTTTCATCATAGTGAGTTGGTTCCCTACATTTACAAATAAATGGCACCAGCTGTGGCAGAAGTACAGGTTTGGAATTTGTAAAATTCTGTACTCTTTTCATCACAGTACATGCACAAAATGTCTCAAAATGCATGTTCTTCAGAGAGGAGTAATGGGAGAGTTGCTCTTCCAGTGTACCAAGAAGTGAGGAAGTCATTTTCCACTTAAATATGATTTATTTTCTTTAATGGTGTGAGAAAATATTGCATCTGGAACAGATACATTTTTGAGAATACTTTAAACAAACTTGAAGCTGTTAGATCTTTTCATATAAACTGCTGCAGTGGCTAGTTTGAATCGAAAAGTGCTAGTCTATGAGGGTTCTTTTATTCAGCCCTGTTTCTTTCTTTACTAAGTGAAGAGTTACTATAAAATTTTATGTAGTATTCTGCTAAAATCACCTTGACTATCTGTCTCCAATGACATGAATAGTTCTATGCATTTTATTGAAGCTGGTCTGACTCATTGTCTTAACTCAGATGATGAGTTCTTCCTCATTAAAGTTACTATTCAGTGCATTTAACTGGCAGTTATTGTAATTCATAAACCTATCTTGCACTTCTGCTTTCTGAAATAAAACAATACAAATGTAAAATCAAATTATTAGAGCTGTTTTTGACATTTTTATGCTTATTGATTTTAATGAACTGTCAGCTGTCTAAAATTTCTTTAGAATTACTATTATTAAAGTGAATAATTTTTATTTATGTCACTAATATTGGTTTACAAAATCTTGAAGTTACTCCTTTTTCATTTGAGATGAAGTTTAAAAAAAATATTATGAATTATCAGAATGGAAAACCAAAGCTGTTTAATTGAATGTACTCTTGATCTTAGTAGTCCCAACAGATAAGTAGTCTGATGTCATCATTTTTCTTTTACCTTTAATGGTTCTGTTGGTGGTGTCATATTCATCATACTAACTCCTCACTCACTGTAGAAACTTGAATGTGTCGTGACACAGTGAAAACTCAGTAACTGAAGTTCTTAAGCAGTCATTCTTTATTGCAGTGCCGGGCATGTGGGGGATCTCTCCTCCTAACACAAACACCAGCGTTCAGAAACAGTCATTCCTTATAGAGAGATTACATACATATTCATTAAATTTCCTGTAAACCTATTGCATATTCAGTAGAATTCTAAGAAACCATTATCATAACTCTCTACCTATTATCACATGCACACATCTGCTTGTTGTCCTCTGGTGGTATCTGGGAGGAAGATCAAAGTTTTCTTTGTCCTTGCACTTTTCACCTTGTTGGGTTGTGGCTTGCCCCCCATTTCTATACCAGTTCAGACTTATTATGTGGTTTCTTGGACTATGCTGCTAAAGACTACATTGTTTTTGTAGCTTGAAGCGCATTATCTTACATAACCACCTTTAATCATCTGTTAAAGAGAGAACAATAATGTGAAAGTGGTCCTAAGGCCCTGGTTTTCTTGCAGGTGTTGAAATGGGCCACATAATCAAAACAACTATAAGCACATAAATTCAATCTGGAAGAGTAGATAAAATGCATCAAAAGTACAAATTTGTTTAAACTTCTGCGTAGCTGTTGCTGAGTGCTACATATTCCTCTCATCAGGTGGATATTGTTACCAAAACTGCGGTAAATGAAGAACTCTCTAACACTCAATTTATTATTAGAAAGCAGGCTTTTCTTTACTGCAGCACCAGATGCACAGGGGATAGATCCACCTATCATGTATACCATACCTGGCCCCTGTCCAAAGTTATACCCCCCTTTACATATATTTGTTTTCCCAGAAAGCTTATACATATTGATTCTATTTCCAGGAACTAATTATCCTAAATGCATAGTTGTTATGCATGCATACAGCCTGGACTTCCCTGGGGGTCCTTGATGGTCCCTAGTGGTTGTGGAAGAGGGGTCTCTTAGTGTCCTTTGAGGCCTCCTTCCATATAAGGTCTTATCATAGCCCATCCCTTTGTTTGTAGGATCTTTCTTAACTGGCTCAGCTAGTCTATGTGCTCCTGCAGGATGCCAGACACAGTTGATGTCCTCGATTGTGTTCTTATCTGAGGCCCCATACAACACTTGGCTCCTCCAGGATGTGCCAGTCACAGATGTAGAAGTTGATATCCTTGCTTGCATTCCTGCCTGAGTCTTCTTACAAAGTTTCTGTTCTTGATATATAACAATATGAGAGTAGGAGAGATGTACAAAATGGTTTGGGGTAGAATATTTGCTAAATTTCAAAGGCATTGTGCTATGTGCTATGCAAATTGACATTTTTGGTAGTAGTCACAGAATCAACTGAAATGAAGAGCTTATTCTCAAAGCCTCTCTTCTTAAATCTAGTTGACATTGAAACTAGAATGTGTCTTTTTATATGCTGTCTATAATGCTGTCTCAAATTCTCTGTTTCTTTACATGATGTATGTAACTGCTCTTTGTATGTGTATGAGAATGGACAGAAAGGATATGGAGCTGTTTAAAAGGAGAAACTGGACAGAAAGAGAAGAATTACTGTACTAAGTAGTTAACTGCATAGATACAACTTGGGGCAGATTGTAATACTGTTTGTTCAATCAGATGTAGGAAGAAGAAAGTAAACCTGAAATTTTGGAGCCTTCTCCTGTAACCTTTGTACTGGCTACTTCTTCATAGTAGGGGCAACTACTGTGTGGAAAAGGATTTACTGACTCCCTGGAACAAGTGTACTTCATAGATTTGGACTTGAATGAACAGTTGCTAAATGTTTGTTTTTGCTGCTGATTATCTACCCATTAGCTGTCATTGAACTTACAGAAGAGGTGGAATGGATAAAATTCAATGTGGACATGAATGGCTTTTATATAGTATGCTGTGCTGAAGACTGGAAAACAGTGATTGATCTGTTAAAAAAACCCCACACTGCTTTGAGTTCTAAAGACAGAGCCAATTTGATTAGTAATATCTTCAGCCTTGCAGGTTAAGACCTTTATATTGGAAAACATAGTTATTATGTGATTAAAGTTTTTTCCAGGTCAAAGAACATCAGGCATAGATTCTTGAGAATACTGCTTCAGGGAAGTTTTAATTCATCTTTATTAACCTATTGAAACTGTTTGTCATTCACTAATTTTTTTTTTTTTCAGTGACTATTTTTCAGTTATTTCACTGATGCTTCCATATTGCTGTTAGTTTTATTTCCCTGTTTTTTATAGCAGCATCCACTTATTTGAATCACAGAGAGCCACATGATAGTTTCCATTTCTGGAAGACACTGTTTTCCTAATGTCTGATAATCTGCCTAGCAGACTGTTCTCCTGTACTCTGGCAATGAGTGCTTCATTGCAGATAAGTAAGCTGTTTGCCACCTCATCACTTACTGGCTTCCTCTACTGTCTTTCACCACTGCCAGCAGAGCTGTTGAGTCTGAACATTCTGGATGACCTCTTTGACAGCTGATTCTTGTATCGAAGTTCCCTCATTTATGATAAATATTTTCAGACTTCATTGTCACGCTCTTACCTATTTTGATTTTTGTTAATTGAAGGCATGTTAGTGGCCATTGTTGCTTTGTTGCTATCTTACTAATGCTATAATATAAAAATCTCTACATCTAAAGTGTTTCTTATGGTATTTGCTCTATTCACCTATTCCTCCTTAATTTAAGGGAGAGCATCACTTCTGACTTTGTTTCAGGGAGTACTTTTGTTTTGAAAACCATTTTAATGTTTGTGTTCATTGACTTGTAGTCTAGGAAAAGAGTCTCTTGAAAAGGCATTTGAGCTGATTGATTTCCTTAACAAAGAGAACAGCACTGCACCACTCACTCAAGCTTTGTTTCAGTTGAGTCTTATATACAGCCTTTTAGAGAAGAAGGGTGAACAACAACTGGCAGCACCAGTCATGGTCTTTATTTTCTGTAAATTATAATTTTAAACAACAAGCTTTAATGTTACTCATAGTTGTTATCTTTTTATGTGTTGTCTTTTGGACATGTTCAGTAGTCTTGTTACCAAAACTCTGGTAAATGAAGAACTCTCTTAACACTCAATTTATCATTAGAAAGCAGGCATTTCTTTATAGTGGCACCAGATGCACAGGGGATAGTTCCACCTATTGTGCATACCATACCTGGTCCTGTCCAAACTTATACTCCCACCTTTACATACATAGGCATTAGTGTTCCCAGAAAGCTTATACATATTGATTCTATTTCCAGGAACTAAGTATCCTAAATAAATAGTTGTTACACATGCATGCAGCCTGGATCTCTGAGGGACTTACCTGCGTGATAAACTGTGAATTGTTTGTTCATCAAACTTTGTACCAATTGCTTAAGCTGGTTTGCTCTAATAAAAGCACCAAATCAGGTATGGAAAGGTACCAAATGTATTCTGCTATACTGGGGACTCGGCCCTCCAGGACATCATCCCTGCTCCCACTGGATACAGGCCTGGCTGAGGCCTGAGTTGTAAATGTCATCATAAATTTTAGTTTAGTAGCCTTGTAATTGCAGCTTGTTTTACATAGCCGTAAATTGTGTCTTGTCTTACATAGTTGTAAGTTGTGTTTTGTCTCACATAGCCTTGAAAGTTATCAAGGTTCTCCTAAATCCTGTAGCCTGTCTTGTGTAGTTTTGGTCTTTGTAGATAAGGGAACTAAGTCCCAGACAAGAAGATAGGAGACAGGAGACAGGAGAGCCTCCCTGCAGATAAGCCAGATCACACCAACCCTCTGATTCCTGACTCATCATTTTGAGACAAAAGGTGAAAAGTACATTGCGAGGAAGACTGGGGGCCTTCCTCCTGAAGACCCCGGCCCACGACCACCAGACACCAGTGTGCAAGTGCCAAAGGGAGGGGACCTATGATAATGAGTTCCTGGACCTGATTATAATAATCCAACCCCACAGAATGAATATGTAGTTAACGCTGTTGGATATTCATGATTTAGTGTAATAAATGCCTGCTTGCTTGACATCTTGGGTGCATGTTGGTGGAGCTCAGACTCCCCGTGCACCCAGCACTGCTTGCTCATTCCCCATCACTAATAAATTTTTATTTTTTTATTTTTTTATTTAAAGATGATTTTGGTCTCATTTATAACACCTGGTGTTCCTTGATTTTGTTCTTATCTGAGGCCCCATACAACATTTGCTTCCTCCAGGATGTGCTAATCAAAGCTGATATTCTTGCTTGCATTCCTGCCTGAGGCCTCTTAAATGTTTCTTCTTGATATGTAACAATCTCACTACGTTGGATGATAATTCTAGATAGTTGCCAGTCTTTCCTGCTTTTGCTAAGTAGTAATAATATCCTACTGAAATGCTGAATTCTTTTAATCGACTTCCTTCCTTCCTTCCTTCCTTCCTTCCTTCCTTCCTTCCTTCCTTCCCCTACCCACCCCCACCCAGTAGTGTTTTGTAGGGAATGTTATGTGGTGGGAACACAGTGGTGTCTGTGGATTTGCTACAGTGGCTGTCACGGTCAAGATGGTGCAGATCTGTAATTAAACAGAGTCCATGGCATTTTCCCAGTACAGAAAAGTTATTTCCAAAATGATTAAAGTCACTGGAGATAATAGATCAAACTGCATTGTACAGAGACAGAGTGGAAAAAACCCAAAACTAGTTTCTGTAAAAATAGGAACACATGTATGGTTGTCATTGTCTCATTCCACCTGTGTGATAGATAAAAATGATATAGTGCTGCAGACTTAACAGTGAAATCAAGGTCATAACTTCAGTTCTTGCTAAGGAAATGTCTTTGTTTACATTTCTCTGCTTACCTTCTTACTATGAATCTTCCTCTCTGTATTCATCTACAAGTTTAAAATAATCCTTGCTGCTTTACACTGTAGATGGTCAAAAAGGGATTTAGTGTAGAATGAAAATTATTAAATGGTTAACTAAAATAGCAGATGTTTTCCTTTATACTAGGTAATTAGTAATTTCTTAAGGAAACTTAGAAGAAACAAAAAAATGCTACTATAATATTTTTCCTTACTTAATATTTATGAAAAGGTTTTACAGATTTTCTGTGATAAACAGCCCAACTATGGTTTGCAATGCAGTGCTGTAAGAGCCTGGCTGTTGTTTGCCTCTAACCTTGTGTGGTGATAAGGTCTGGAAAGACCTGTCTGTAAGGGAGAGGTGTTGATTGCTTTTAATGTCTCTGTGCCCCCCTTTGGCTCCTTGCAGACAAAAGGAAGAGATAGGTTCTGCATAGGTGGGACTCTGTCTTTTCTTTAGTTAAGTGCTCTTGCTGACTGCGTCATGGGGAGGTGAATGGCAGGAGCCACACTACTTCTAGCTCATGGAGCTTATGCAGATCAACAACTGTCCTGGTTTGAGTGAAAACAGAACTAATTCTGTTCAGTAATTTTACTTTTCAGCTTGGTTCTTCTAATTAACTGCACTTTCTGAAGTTAGTAGCCTGTTCTCACAGACAGTGCCTGCTTCTAGCAGTGATAACACCTTATGTTTAGAGTTACTACCAAGGATTGGTATATAGACCAAGGCCACTGCTGGGTCCTGTGTACCACATTGGGGGGTGCAGAAAGTGAAAGGCTGCACCTTCAGGGAGGAGCGGACAGGACGGGTGACTCAAAACTGCTTTGCCAGCTTTTGCTTGGCTTGGCTTGGGTCCTCTTTTGGTTCCTTCCTTGGAGCACCCAAGGAGGACTCTGTCCATTCTGCCTTTGATCTGATCTGCGTGTTCCTGAACCCGGTACCAGAATCCAGCTCCTGAACACAGCTCCCATCTGCTGCGGGGCCCAGTCTGGGACTCCCCCGGTGCCTGCACAACATCACTGGTGACGGTGATGTAATTACCATCAGGGGGGTTGGGTTCAATACTGGTTTTGTATATATTTGTATATATTCCATTTTTATAATTATTATTTTCCCTTTTCATTAAAGCTGTTCTAGTTTCCTTTTCTAATCGTTAAGTCTCTCTCCCTTATTCCCTTTCTCTTCCCCTCTGGGGAGGGAGGGGGGTTAACAGAGAGCGTCTGTTATAGGTTTAAGGGGCTGCCCTGACCCTAAACCGTGACAACACCACTTCCTGTGGAAGTTGGGAATGCCACCCAGATACCTCAAGGGTATAAAAGGGACAGAAAAATATTGACTGGGGTGCACCCACCACCAAAGAACTGAAGACTTGGATTGATCGAGTGAGACGTCGCTGGATCCACGGGTGTTGATAACCTTTTCTCTTTATCCTACTCTCTATCTCTCTTACTCACTCCCTCACCTCTCCTCTCTTTTCCTCTTCTCTAATAACTTTCTTCCTCCTCCTCAAAATTCGGTTGCGCCATAAAATAATTGCCTACAAAGATTAACCCTTTTATCCGTACTGTTTGATTGCTCTATTAGGGAGAGTTAATAAACTGTTTTGTTATTGTTCCTCGGAGTCAGTGTTGTGACTCTGCTGCCCCGTCTGCCCTGCCGTGCAGGGACAGCCTCTTTCAGGGGATCCCAAAGATTCACCTCCCTCGTTGTCCACTGAGTGGGACGAGACAAGTGCCTATGAGGTAATATTTAATTTCAAGCACTTCAGCTGAGATATGGTAACTGGTTCAGACACCTAGTTGTGTTTTGACAAGCTACAAATCTACAAATGTGAAAGGTGTTCAGCCTATAGATAAAAGCTGGTTTGTTTGCGCTAAACTAAAGTGCATTGACTGTCCCTTGATGGAGCTAAAAGCAGTTACACATATATTTAGTTGAGATAGAAAACTGACTACATACAAGTCTGAAATATAGCTCAGAGTAGTCTTCAGTTTCCATCTGCAATTTAAGATGTAGACCTGGCTTATCTTCCAGATACAGGTGGCATCTGATATTATTTCATACAGATATGAAATGGTATATATAAATTGGAATAGGTATATGAAAAACTACAGTTTGGCTTTCTAAAACTTAACTGTTTGTTGTTTGGAGTTTTTTTAAACTATGTTTGTATATAGAGAATTTTCTTGGGAAGAATTATCTATTGCTAATAGTTTTTCTTCCTTTAGCATAGAATAGAGCACCTACTTGGAGATAAAATTGATCAACAGCATTGGACAAATGATGGGACCCTGTCTGAACGAGAGCTCCGGTCTGTACCCATGATATAAGAAACTGTAGAACAACTTCCAGTGCTATGTTTGAGAAGTGGATGAAATCTAATGGAACAATGAGGTAACACAAAAACAGGCTTCCACTTCTTTTGCCTACCTGGTTGCCTGTTACCTTGACACTATTGCTTTCATAGAAAAAAAAACCAAACAAACCAGTAAAAAACCAAACCAAAACAACTAAACAACAAAGAAAGCAATAAAGAAAAAAACAAAAAACAAAAAAACAAACCACACCACCAACAAATGAATATTGTTAAAGCAGTGTGAGGAAAAAGATTATGGTTTGGTGCAAGACAAAGTATATAGACCCAGTGCTAGACCATAATGGACAGTCACACACAGACCAATGTGATCAAGTGAATGCCATTTATTATGGGTGTCCTGGTTTGAGTGAAAACAGAACTAATTCTGTTCAGTAATTTTA
>JANVCC010009942.1:1628080-1679579 GCA_025345505.1 Todiramphus chloris collaris | reverse complement strand
GCGTCTGTTATAGGTTTTAGGGGCTGCCCTGACCCTAAACCGCGACATATGGGTTACATAGTTGCTTATGTATCTCACTATTCCTAACATGCACTACTAACCTCTACATGATTGGTCACTTTTTACCAATTGGTCATTGGTAAAAAGCTATGCACTCTTAATTATACATGACTGGTGACTTCATTGTGTCAACACGGCAGGCACACAGCAATATTTTCCCTTATCTTCCTTCTTGGATTCAGGGAGTTGTTATTCTCTTAGCTATCTTCCTCCCTTGCAGCTGTAGCTGACCTTGAGGCCTCATTCTTGCAGTAAATTCTGTTAGCTTATGAAGGCTGGATTGCTCACATGTCTGTTGCTAGACAAAAACTCCTCTACAAGTTTCTTATATATACTGCTGGGACTTTATCTCTTCCCAGAGTGCCCAGGGGGTTTGATTGGGCAGGGCCAGTTCAACTGGCACATCTTCTACTTTTTACTAGCCAAGTGGCTTCTGCTAAATTTGCATTCCAGTGCTTGAATGTCCCATACTCTCTGTAGTTTTTAACAGTCCACTGTATCTTTCATTTTTCCTGGAGGCTCATGCATAATAGGGGATGTGATGCCCCCACTCAATGGCAGCATCTTGGCCCAGGTGTTTATGAAGTTTCAGAAATGAGTCCCATTGTCTGATTAAATTCTTTCAGGAGTGCCATGTCACCATAAAACTTGCTTTCCAAAGCCCAAGATGGTATTCCAGGCAGAAGCATGAGTCACAGGGTATGTTTCCAACCATCCAGTACTCACTTCCTCTGTTGTAAGCACATGTCAGGTTCATGGTGGAGTGATATAATCAATCTTCCAGGCTTCACCATGTTGATATTTCAGCCATTGTCCCTTAAAAAAGTTTTTAGCCTGTTGGCTTGTTTGATTATGGTGCACATTTTACATTCATGGATAATCTGTGCATTAATGGTCAAGTCCACCCCTCCGTCATTAGCCCCTTGTATGTTGCAGCCCTTCCTAGATGTCCTGATGCGACATGGGCCTACTGAGCTATAAGTTGCTCACCCTTATGTTCCCATCCAGATCTACCTGATCCTCTTCAGTTCCAGCAGCCTTGTCTGCCTGCTCATTGTTTTGATGTTCTTCAGTGGCATGACTCTTGGGTATGTCAGCATCTATGTGATATAATTTTACAACCAGGTTATCCACCTGGGCAGCAATATCTTGCCACAATTCAGCATCTCAGATGGACTAAACTCTGCACTGCCAGTTGATTCATTTCCATTGCTGTAGGCAGATCCACAGAGCATTTGCCAGCAATCATTATAGAGATGAAGTACTGACCATTTTTTTCATTCAGGAATATCTAAAGCCAGATGGATGGTTTTCACTTGTGCAAAGTGATTTGCTTCACAGTTTCTGTGACTCCACACAGCAGCTTTCCACCTTTGGTGTCTTCCCACAATACAACAGGATCCAACTTTAAACAGGGCATATTGCTTTTAATTTTCTGCTAATATATTATACAGTGGGGCCTCTTCAGCACAAGTCAGCTCCTCTGGCAACGTGTCAAAGATCTGCCCGTCTGGCTAGGACATGATCACTTCCAGGATTCCTGAGTGGCTGGGATTTCTCATTCATGCCCATAGCATTATCAGTACAACCCACTTTACTCCATGTAGCCTCAGTTGCGTGATGCAGAGAGGGGACCCTTGTTTTGGACATCCAGCCAAGCACAGTCAATCAAGGTGCCAAGAGCAACTGTGCCAGCTAGTTCTGAAGCAGTTCAAACTCAATCATATGTTGCTAATATTTGTTTTCCAATTGGCGTATAACAGGTTTCAGATCCTGTTTATTCTCAGCTGCAAACCCTAGAGTCTCTTCGCATGTTTTGTGCCAGAGACTCCAGGTTGGGCTGTGGTCCCTGGCTGTGGTGTAGAGCACATTTGTCACTTCCAGTTCTGCTCAGACTGGCCCAAGGGCTACCACATGAACTATCTCCCATTTAATCTGTTCAAAGGCTCGATGCTGCTCAGGTTCTCATTCAAAATTGTTCTTCTTACAGGTCACTGGATAGAGAGGGATGACAATCAGACTGTAGTACGGGACCAAAAACCCATTACACTTAAGAAAGCTTCTGTTACTTTTGTTAGTTTGTAGAGAAGTAACTGTCATTTTATTGATCACATCCATGGATATGGACAACACACATCTTGCCATTTTATTCCTAAAAACTGGGTCTCCTGTTCATGTCCTTTGACCTTTGTTTTTATGGAAAAAACATCTTTCAAAAAAATCTGGTTTATTCTCCCTTTGTCAAACGTTTCCTCTGCTGTGTTGCCCCACACAATGATGGCATCAATACACTGCAGATGTTCAGAATCTTCACCTTCTCCCAGTGCAGTCTGTATCAATCTGTGACAAATGACAGGACTGTGTTTCCACCCATGGTGCAGTTCCCAGTGTACTGGATATCCCTCTCTGTGAAAGCAAACTGTGGCCTGCACTTGGTGGCCAAAAGGATTGAGAAAAATGTGTTAGTGATATCAGCTGTCACATACTATTTGGCTATACTTGACTTCAGTTCATACCAGTGTTCTAACGTCACTGGTGCAGCAGCACTCAGCAGTGGCTTCACCATTCAGGCCATGATAGTCCTCTGTTAGCCTCCACTCTCTGATAGTTTTTTGCACTGTCAGTATGAGGCTGTTAAAGGACAAATGAGTCTTACTGATTGCTCCTTGAATCTACAATAACTGAGTCAGTTTATGGATGGGAATCAGCGAGTCTTGACCAGTAAGATAATGTTGCCAGTGTGCAGTCATGGTAACAACTGGAACCTTCTGTTCTTTAACATGCATCAATCCTACAACAGAAGGATCCTCTGAGAAATCAGGCAAGGTAGATGGCTGTTTACTTTTCTCTGTACTCAATGCATCTATACCAAAAGCCCACCAATAGTACCCTTTTGGGTCTTTGAAGTACCTTCTCCTTCTCCTAAGGTAGTCTATGACAAGGATATATGAAGCCTCCAATCCAGTCACATTAGGATGCTTTAGCCACTTGTGCCCAGTTAGATTTACTTCACCCTCCAACAGAGACAGTTCTTGGGTTCCTTCTGTCACTCCAGAAACACAGATGAATTCTGTCCCTTTGTAATCAAATGGTATTAGAGTACACTGTGCACCAGTGTGTACTAGAGCTTTATACTCCCATAGGGCTGATGTGCTAGGCCATCAAACCCACACAGTCCAGCAAACCCTTTCCTCCACCTGGCCAAAAGCAGGACCCCTCCATTCCTGGTCAGACTATTCATTACTTGAGGTTTTTTTAAACTGCAAACCAGAAGTCCCTTCATCAGTGTCAAAAATACAATCCACTGTTCTACTCTGCTGAAGAGACATTGGAGCAGTAATTTTGCCTTCTGATTTGTTTTTTTCTTTTCTACCTGACCTTCTAGTTTCCAGGTGATAGGTTCACCATCCCTCTTTCTCATGTCCTTGCCCTAGTCACACAGATAGAATCACTGAGTTGCAAGTTATGTGCGCTAGTGGTACCCTCTCCCTTGTAGAGAAAAATACTGACTCTTAAGAGCTAAGCTATTGGTCTGTATGTGTGAGGAACACTTGTCCTTCTTAGACTGCTGGGACAATTGGGGGGGCAGTTTTGCCACAGCCAAGAAACAGGGCTGTAAGGAGGAAGTGAGATTATCTTCATATTCTTGGAATTGTCTGGCCAGTCCATCCATAGGTGGCGCCTCTGTGCCTGTCCAGCTCATTATCTACAGGATGTTGGCACGTGAAATCAGTACATTTCTTATAAATTCTTTCTGTGTGGACTGCATGCATCAGATTTCATCCATTTTTTTGGAATCCTGTAATCATCTAGGTTGTTATAGATCACCTCTACTATGGCTAGTTACCTTAGATACTGGATGGTGGTCCATTTACTTTGAGAATTTCCAGTATCTTCCTTGAAGGGGTATCTGCCCTTCATACTTGACAAGAGTCACCACAAAAGACTGAGGACTTATGCCCCTTTTCCAGTACCCTCGTGAATGGTCATATCCCTGGAAAAGGATCCCAGCTGCTGGACTTCCTTATCTTCTAATTCCTAACTGTTAGCTACAATATCCCAGCACTGGAGTAACTAGATGAGAATTTGCTCACCTGGTTGATAGCTGAAATCTTTTAGCTTATCTCTCAGCTCACTTAGGGATAGGTATCAGGTAGTTTCTGTCTCATTTATGATTTAAGTCCCTTCCTCCTGTTCTTATAACTGTTCTGCTGCAGAAGAGGCTGCCTCTTCTGAGTCTCCTGCCCCCTCTTAGGAGACACTTCTCCACCCCTTACTAAACAAGTTGACTTCCCCTCCCGTTATTTCAATTATAGGCCTGACTGATATAGCTGGGGGCTGCGTCTCATTTAGTCATAGAATCTGTTTGTATGTTTTCAGATCCTGAGCACCTCTCTTCTCCTTGATAATGCTGAATAGTATTCAGCATTGTTTGGTAGGTATAGGCCAGCCTCCAGCTATTTGAAACAACCAGGGCATCAATATCCTAGCACTTCATCAGGACCTGGCACTAGTTTGGGAAGTGAAGTTCCAGATCATCAGACGTGAGAAGCTTTCTAGATACTGGCCCATATTCTCCCACATGCATTGTCACCCATAACCACACTGCCATGGGGCCTCGATCATATTTCTTAATAGCTCGTTAACCTTAGAAAAAGCCAAAACAATATTCCTAAGAAATAGCAATAGAAGTCTTTTGATTTCCCAAAGATGTTCAAGATACTTGGGAGTTATTGTAACAGGAGAAAATATCACACAAGCAGGTGGTTAAAGTGCTTTTTTTGTTTAAGAAGATATTACTGTTGATAATGCTGAGTATGCAATGAGTGCTGTGAACTGTGCTAGGCTGCACGCCATGCTCCATGACCATACTAGCACTCTTGCTATCTGTTTTTCTGTGTATTTTATTGCCTGAGACAGCTCCATGTTTAGATTGTAACCACTTTTCACTCACCTAACAATCTGCTGATACCATAAAAAAACTCAGCAGTAAGTCTACCTGTTTCTACTGTCTATGGCTGCTGAATAAGAGATCCTTCTGTATAGTGTTTGTGAGATGAAGACATGGAGGAAAGGAATACAAAACTGAATACTGTGCAGTGTGTTAGGTAGATGAGAGAGTGGTAGGATTTCTTTCTCGTTATGTTCCTGAGGAAGAACTATTTTTTTAGATTGTAGATTTTTTAGATTTGCAGATACTGTGTTGCTTATTCAGCAGTGCTTTCACCAGTGACAGTTATAACATTAGTTAATCTTTGTGGAAAAAATCAAGTACAAGTTTCTTCTTTGCAGAATAAATATCTGCAGGCAAATGCTGGGTAGTTTTTGGTTAACTAGAGTTATGAGAGCACTCAAAGACTAAGTTTAAAGAAAATATTTTTTATTTCTAGGCTTTAATTTATACTGTAAGGAATGAGAATGAATGAGAATCTAAAAACAGTTGTCACTTCCCACAGTATTCCTGACTAGCAGCTTTGAAAACCAGCCCAAACAGGAGCATTGAGGACATGAAATGAGCTGAGTTTTTGCCATGCTGGTGTCCATAAACGATGAGCCTGGAGGCACATGTATCAAGCTTCTGGTGCGTTTAGATGCTTCAGCTTGAGATCACTAGGAAAACACAAGCTGGCTACTGAAAGTCACTGCTCACAAACATGCAAGAAAAAAATACTTGAAGTGACTCACAAGTTAAGAAAGGATGGTGAGCAAGCACTGAGATGACCTCATCAGGCCCAGCTGCCCTGATTTTACTGTCTGGGAGAGAGCTTACAAGCAGTAAGCAAAAACTTACCTGAACTTGGGCTCTCTTTTTTGTTGGTCTTTGTTTGGTTTTGTTGTTGTTGTTTGGTTGGGGTTTTTTAAATATATCTAGAATGAAAATAATGACTTCCAAGAGTTTTTCAGAGGCTGGTGTGTCAGCCAAACCAGCTGGTAGTATTGTCAGCAGGGAACTGGATTGCTGTGAGATGCTCATCTAATCAAGTAACAGCTGCTTCTGATTGTATGGTATACCATTTCTCTAGGAAAGAGGCAGCCTATTAAACTTTTTCTTCTTCTCCCCTCCTCCTCTGTTAATCTGACTTCTGAGAAGTGTTTTTCTGTAGTCAATGACATAGTGGACTGCAAAAAGGGATTTTTCCCTACTTGCTGCTGGGCTTCTTTAATGAAACATCACATAACCCTTTCTTGTGAAGCTGTAGTGGTAGGATACAACAGAATAATAAATATTGAAGTTCTAGTGTTGGCTGGGTTTTGGGTTTTTGTGGATTTGTGGGTTTTTTTTTGTTTGGGTTTTTTTTTTTGTTGGTGGTGGGGGGGGTTTTTTTGTTTTTTATTTTGTTTTGTTTTGGTTTGGTTTTTTTTGTTTTTTTTCTTTCACTAATGCTCCTTAATTAAAAATATAGACAATAGCACTGTAAGTTGGGAGAAGGACGGACTGTGCTGCAAAGGAGAGTTGAATCTTTTCTTTTTGGCCTACTCTGGGGCTTTACTTGGCTTTTAAAATTCTTTAATAAGGAAGAAACAAAAAAAATTACTATGTCACTACTGTTACTGTCCTCTCCTATGTCTGATGGTTAGATTTCAGTATTCTCGTTTGGGATACCAGAACCTATGTGGAATTTGTAAATGTTTCTAACCTCACAAAACCTGTTCATTTTAAAAAAACATTAGATGTGAATGAAAGTGCTTGCTGTGAGTTGTTGCAATGTAACCTCAGTTTGAAGGTTGACTGCTCTTCATGCCACAGATGTAGTAGATGTAGAATTGTAGTAGAGATGTATTCTTCTCACAGATGAGACAGCACTGCTTTGTCGCCATCTTCTTCCTGCTTCAGTGTGCCATTTTACTTCCTCTTGCTGGTACAAATTGTCGTGACTTCTGTGGATGTGTGTCTTTTCACCTAATCCCATTTCCTGGCTAATGTGTGCTGTTACTCTCTTCTCCAGTCCCTTCTGTCCTTGGTCATTCTCACTGTACTGTGGAAAAAATGACCAGGAAGTCTATTATCTGAAATACAGATTAGCATTCACTATCATGGATGATCAATCTCACCTTAAGCACAGGTCATGCCTGAGACATGTGCTAAGGACAGTATGAAGTTTCTACCACAAGCTTCAAAAATGAAGCACACAAAACACACAGACAAACCTGTACCATTTTTCAGCAATGTTTCAAGTAATGTCATACTTAATCCAGGACTTTACAAAACATCATTAAACTTAATGATATCAGGCTCTTTGATGGTTTCTTACTCAACAGGAAAAACTAAAAAGCCATACACTTTTGGGGAAACCCTTGTCCTTCCATGTGGCTGGTGTCTTCCCATGGCTTCTCCTCAAATAACTATAAATGTGGGAGTCTGCATAAATTCAGAAGCACTCATAACCCTCCAACAGTCATTACTTATGGACCATAAGTCCTCCCACACTCCAGAGATGCCCATTAGTCCCTCAGCAGTCATTCTCTGAGGACCTCATTTCCTCCATACCTACCTACCAATGTACATACCGACTTACTGGAATTGAGTTGTACAACAGCAGAAGTGACGCTGGCCAACCTATAGTAGACCACAAATGGTTATGAAATGCCTATAGGCTAACACATACAGTATGGTGAACAAGCAGGAAGAACTAGTAATGTGTGTGTGGTCTCAGGACCATTATCTCATTGCTATTACTAAGACATGGTGGGACAGCTCACATGACTGGAACACTGTTGTGGATGGCTATGTCTTTTTTAGGAAAGATAGGTCAGCAACATGAGGCAGTGGAGTTGCTCTTTACATGAGAGAAAAATGGGAATGTATTGAGTTCTCCCTGGGGGTGGATGAAGAGCGAGTTGAATACTTATGGGTAAAGATTAATGGGCAGACTAATATGGGAGATCTTGTTGTGGATGTTTACTACTGGCCACATTATCAGGATGAGGAAGCCGATGACACCTACAGGTAGGTGGAAGTAGCCACACAAACACAGGCTCTAGTTGTCATGGGGGACTTTAATTATCCTGACATTTGCGGGAAAAACTACACAGCCAGGCATGCACAGTCCAAGAGGTTCCTCCAGTGTACTGACAGTAACTTCTTGATGCAGGTGGTGGAGAAGTCGACAAGGAGAGGAGTAGTGCTGGACCTTGTACTGATAAACAAGAAGGGACTTGTCGAGGATGTGAAGGTAGGGGGCAGCCTTGGATGTAGTGATCATGAGATGGTGGAGGTCAGGATCATATCCAGTAGGCACAGAGCCACAAGCAGGATCCATACCTTAGACTTCAGAAGGGATAACTTTGGCCTCTTCAAGGACCTGCTTAGAGTGTCCTGTGGCACAGGGCTCTAGATGGTAGGTGGGCCCAAGAGAGCTAGTTAATATTCAAGCATCATTTCCTCCAAGCTCAATACCAGAAGCATGCCAAAGAGTAAGAAATCAAGTAAGAGAGATGGGAGACCTGCATGGATGAGGAGGGAGTTAATGAATAAACTGAAGCGAAGAAGGAAGTATATGGAACATGGCTGACCACTTGGGAGGAATACAAGGATGTTGTCAGAGATGCAGGAATGCTATAAGGCAAGCTAAGACCTCCTTAGAACTAAAGCTGGCAAGGGAGGTCAAGGACAACAAGAAAGGATTTTTCAAGTACATTGGATACAAAAAGAAGACTACAGAAAATGGGGTTCCACTGCTGAATGAAGTGGGTACCTTGGTGATTGAGGGTATGGATAAGATGGAGCTACTGAACACCACATTTACCTCGGTCTTTACTGCTAAGACCAGACTACAGGAGTCCCAGACCTTGAAGACCACACAGGAAGACAGGAGAAAGGAATGATCCGACTCAGTTGAAAACATCAGTTAAGCAAAATGAACATCCATAAATCCATGGGCCCTGATGGGATGCACCCATGAATGCTGAGGGAGATGGTGGAAGTCATTGCTAGGGCACTCTCCATAATCTTTGAAAAGTCCTGGAAAACAGGAGAGGTGCCCGAGGACTGGAGGAAAGCAGATGTCACTCCAGTATTCAAGAAAGGCAAGAAGAAGGACCTGGGTAACTATATTCAAGTCAGCCTCACCTCCATCCCGGGAAAGGCGCTGGAATGGCTTTTTCTTGGTGCCACCTCAAAACATGTTGAGGAAATGAGGCTTATCACAAGTAGGCAGCATGAATTCAACAAGGGGAACTCATGCTTGACCAATCTGGTAGCTTTTTATGATGGCATCACTAGATGGATAGATGAGGGGAATGTAGTGCATGTGGTTTACCTCGACTTCATCAAAGCTTTTGACACCATCTCGCATTCCATCCTCACAGCCAAGCTTGGAAAGTGCAGACTGGATCATTGAGCGGTGAGATGGATTGAGAACTCATTGAAGGAAAAAACTCAAGAGGGTTGTGGGCTGAGTCTAGTTGGAGGCCTGTGGCACCCCACAGGGGTCAATGCTGGGTTCATTGATGAATATATATATATTCAATATATTCATCAATGACCTCAGCAAGTTTGCTGATGAAACAAAACTGGGATGAGTGCCTGACACACCAGAAGGCTCTGCTGCCGTCCAGCATGACCTAGACAGGCTAGAGATGGGTGGGGAGAAATCTAATGAAGTTCAGTAACAGCAAGTGTGAAGTACTGCATCTGGGGAAGAACAACCCTATGTATCAGTACAGGTTGGTAGCTGATATGTTGGAGGGCAGCTCTGGGGGAAAGGACCTGCGAGTCTCAGTGGACAACAGGATGATGATGTGCCAACAGTGTGCCCTCACAGCCAAGAAAGCCAAGGGCATCCTGGGATTCAGTAGGAAGACTGTGGCCAGCAGGTCAAGGGACATTATCCTCCCCCTCTACTCCGTGATGGTGAGTACCATGTCCAGTTGTGGGCTCCCTGGTTCAAGAAGGACAAGGAACTACAGGAGAGGGTCCAGCACAAGGCCACTAAGAGGATTTAGGGCCTGGAGCACCTACCATATAAGGAAAGGCTGAGGGAACTGGGTCTGCTTAGCTTGGAGGAGTCTGAGAGGGAATTTACCAATGTTTATAAATATCTAAAGGGTGGGTGTCAGGAAGATGGGGCCAGGCTTATCTCAGTGGTGTCCAGTGACAGGACTAGGGGCAATGGCCATATACGGGAAACTGGGAGGTTCAACCTCAACATGAGGAAACATGCCTTCACTGTGAGGGTAACAGAGCACTGGAACAGGCTGCCCAGTGAGGTTGTGTAATCTTTGTCTCTAGAGACTTTCAAAAGCTGCCTGACTGTTCTTGTGTGATCTACTCTAGGCAATGCTGCTCTGGCAGTGGGGTTTGACTAGATGATCTTTAGAGGTCCCTTCCATACACCTACCATTCTGTGACTCTGTGAATTACAAGGCAGAAAATGAAACATAAACCATCAGAACAGCAAAAGAACTTCCCAGGGAGTGCTCAAGCACTAGCTCCAGCCCCTAGCTGGGCTTTTTTTCCTCAGTTCTGAACACTCTGCATGCAATTATCATCACCAATATTAGGGCACAGGATTAGGGCCAGGCCTTTTGCAGTACATTTCTTGAGGCTCTTGGTGGTGCAGTTTCTGGGGAGTGCTCAAGAAATGGAGTCAAACAACCATAATTGATATTTTTGGTATTTCTCCTCTCTGTCCATCTCCTCTCTGTATTTTCTGATTCTTCCCTCTGTGTTCTATAGACCATTGCTATTTTTTTATTTCCCCATATTACTCTCTCCTGCTCCCTGTCCTCTTTTTGTCTGTTGCTGCATCCTGATTCCTGATGTTTATTTTATGTCCTGCAGCTTCTCCTGTTTCCCATGCTCAAGATAGCTCTGCCTTATCTCTGTGCCTCTGGCCTGCTCCTCAGTGCTTTTTGCTCCTTTTCCACTCCCATCCTGTAGGCTGTTACTGTTCTGTCCTTTTCCACCTCCCTGTCCTGACTAGCACCCCTCTCTTTGTTTCTCGGTCTCTGGATTGCTTCTCATCCTTCTCTTGCATTGTGTCCTGCTCCCTGTCACCATCTCCCTTTTCCTCTAATACTTTTCTTATGTGTCCTGCTCCCTGCACCATTTCTCTGGCACTCTGCTCTCCCAGTGACTTTCCCATCTATCTGTCCCTCTGTCCCAAGCCCTCACCCTGCCTTGTGTCGGTCTAACAGTCCTTTCTCCTGCCCTCCTCTGCTTCCTGTTGTGATGCTAGTCACCATATTCCTGGTCACCTCCACCCTTTTTTCCTCCACTCTCTTCTCTCAATCCCCATGCCTGCTCCTCTCCAAGGGTGTTTCCTTTCTCCACTCTCTGCCCAGCTTCTCCCTTGTTCCCACCATCCCTCGGTCCTGTTCTCATTTCCCTCCTACCATTCCTCTGCCACGGGTCATTCTTTTTTGCTGCTCTGTCTCTCTCTCTCTTTCTCCTCCTTGCTCTAGGATGTGGACTGGGGTGGCTCCGGTAAGGCAACTCTGTGGCCTATAGCGTGATGGGACCCACCCAAGGGGACGATATCCCCTCAGAGCCAGACAGAACGAATGAGCGCCCACTTGACATGCCAGTAGGTGTAGTCCTGGGGTATCGAGCTTCTGGGCAGCCATGTGGACTCCCAGGCCATGCCGGGAGCTGTAGTTTACAGCACTTCCTAGCAGCCATGGTATTGGGCAAAACCCGAGCTGCAGTCTGTTTTACAGATAAGGTCCTGTGTCATTCCCCGACAGTTCCGTGCGATTCATTGCGGAGCTCCTGCCGTGCTTGTTCCCCAGACAGACAGATCACCCACCCCCAGAGACCCATTCCCCTTCCCCCCTGTGGCTGCTGAAGCACCTCCCCTGAGGCCTTTCCTGCAGCCCCAGGCTGCCCCACGGCCTGTCCTGGCAGCCGCAAGCTGGGCCTTGCACACACGTGATTCTCCACGCTGTCAGCGCTGGGGCGGGAAGAGAATGGTGTCTGCAGGAGCTCCTGGAGTGGGAGGGGCTTCAGCGTGTCTCCAGCCGCAGTAATGACGGTTGCTGTTTCTTTCCCTCTCTCAGAGCCTGGCTGAGGGCTTTAGCTGTGTGTTGCTCCCTGAGGATGCATCTGGCTTACGTGTGCATGAGCTGTCTTTAGCGTTGTTCTCCTGGTGGCTTGGGCAGAACGGGGCACGTGGACACTTACTAGCTTTGGACAGGAGCTGCTATGGCTAAAGCTGAAGAGACCAGAAGAAGGTAAAGCAGATGGAGAATGAAATCAAACAGAACCAGACAGCTGCAGCCTCCAGCTGCAGAACAGGGACCACCAGCCGCCAGGTGATGAAGGGTCCACTTGGATTATGGAGGTTTCATTCTTCTCCCTGTCTCTATCTACCAGCTCAATGGGCTGAATACTCTGAGAACAACTTGTCTTACTATTAAAAAGTGAAACAAAGAAGACATTAAGTACTTAAGCCATTTCCTTACCCTTTGTCACTGTGTTTTCCCCCTGGTTGCATCTTGCTTTTGATGATCTGAGGTGTCATGGGCCCACTGAGCTATATATAAATATGACCTAGACAAGTGGTCTGTGCGGTTGGTGGGCAGCTGGCTGATAGGCCATATCTAGAGGGTGGTAGTAAATAGTTATTTCTAAAACCGAAACCAGTCACAAGCAGGGCTCCCCAGGCATCAATATTGGACTCAATCTGTTTAATATGTTCATGCTAAAGGATTTTGACATGCAGTGGGTTACTCTAGGTTTGCTTTATTTAACAACTTGGAGTTGGGCCATCACCTCAGTGAGTGGCAAAGGACTTGTAAAATTCAACACATATATATACTTTTAACACAATATTAAGTAATAAATATTCTTCTTATAAGTCCTTTGTGCTTTTTCCCCAAACTCTCAGTTTCCAGTCCATTATCTTCGCCATCTTGCTTCAGTTCCTCTTCAGATGTCACAGGTCATCACAGTCTCTTATCTTTAGACATTTGGCTTTAGAATTCTGAGAAAGACTCAAGTTGTTCCTTTATCTCAATTTATCTTGATCTATACCTTACCTAAAAGTAGTTGCCCTTTAATAAAATGCTTACCCGATCTATTATCATGTCTTATATATAACAGAAAATTACCTATTTATAACCATTATTTACTCAGCTGGACTGAGTTTTAAACAAGACATGGTAAGGGCTATATGAGAGACAATGAAAAGCATTCCCATGGTCTTAAGATATTATTTTACAGCACCTGTGTTGTAGTAATCTTCCATTATTCTATAATGTACTATTCTTCTCTAACTTCTAACTTAGCTAATCATCTTAAGAGCCTGTTTTTCTTTACAATTCATAAGTGATTTGGATGTGAGGATCAAGATTACGGAATGTTAAGGGTTGGAAGGGACCTCGAAAGATCATCTAGCCCAACCCCCCTGACAGAGCAGGACCCCCTAAAACAGGTCACATAGTAACACATCAAGGCGGCTTTTAAATGTCTCCAGAGAAGGACACTCTCCAACCCTTCTGGGAAGCCTGTTCCAGTGCTCTGGCACCCTCACAGTGAAAAAGTTTTTCCTTATGTTTCTGCAGACCCTCTTGTGCTGCCTGATGAAATTTGCAGATGATACCAAAATGAGTGGGGAAGTTGACACTCCAGAAGGGAGAGACACCCTTCAGGAAGATCTCAACAGGCTGAAGGAGTGGGCTTGTGGGAGCCTTATGAAGCTCAGCAGAGACAAGTGTAAGGTCTTGCAGCTGGGAACACATAACCCAGGAATGCAGTTCAGACTGGGATCCACCTGGCTGGAGAGCAGCCCTGTGGAAAGGGACCTGGCAGTCTTCATGGACAACAAGCTCAACATGAGTGAACAGAGTGCTGCAGTAGCAAAGACAGCCAGCAGGATGCTGGGTTGCATTAACAAGTTAATTACCAGCAGAGATAAAATAGTCATTATCCCACTCTACTCAGAGCTAGTCAGACCACACCTTGAGTACTGCATTCAGTTTTGGTCCCCCCTATACAAAAAGTTGCGGACAGGCTGCAAAGGGTCTTGGGACCCAATGGCCACAAGGATGATCAGAGGACTGGAAGACCTGCCATATGAAGAAAGGCTGAGAAAACTGGGTTTGTTCAGCATTGAGAAGAGAAGGCTTAGGGGAGACCTTATTACCATGTATCAGTGCATAAAAGGTGGCTACCAAGAAGATGGATACTCCCTTTTTACAAGGAGTCACATGGAAAAGACAAGGGGTAATGGATATAAGTTATTGCTGGGGAGATTCCAATTGGACTCCAAAAGAAAATTTTTCACCATGAGAACAATTAGACATTGGAAAAGTCTCCCAAGGGAAGTGGCAGATTCTCCTACATTAGACAGTTTTAAGACTCAGCTTGACAGGATGTTGGAGTATCTAATTTGAACTTGGTTTATTTTTTTTTTTTTAACCTTAAACTGTTGGACTTGATGATCCTTGAGCTCCCTTCCAACCTGGTGTTCTATGATTCTAGGACATAATTCAGCCTTGTGTTGACAATCCAAATCCACCTGCGCCACTCCGATCTTTTCAACCAGATACACCCACTGATTGTTCTGATGTTCTTCTGTGGCCCAACTCTTGAGTGAATAACACACTTTCACAGACATTTTCTCTATACACAAGCAGCAATATCTTGCAGCTTATATTCAGCAGCTCAGATGTGTTTACCTCTTCACTGACAATTGTTCTGTTTCCATGCCTGCACAGAGTATTTTCACTCATCCATGGGTTGGCCACTTTTCTTCCTTAGCAGTATCTAAAGCCATTTGGATGGCTTTTATCTCTCCTAACCGACTCTATTCACCTTGTCCTTCAGCAGCTTTGGTGATTCATCATGATAATTCATCCACACAACAGCCTTCCATCATCAGTGTTTTCCTGTGGTGCAGCTGGACCCATTAGTGAACAGGACATATCGCTTCTCATCATCTGGTAGTTTGTTTTTGTGTGTTATGGTGGGGCCTCCTTGGCATGTGTCACCTGCTCCTCTGGTAACATTCTGAAATCTTTGCCCTCTGGCCTGTTTGTGATCACTCACAAGAATCCTGGACAGCTGGTGTTCCCTATTTAAGCCTGTTATGCTATCACTACAACCCACTTACTACACGTGGCATCAGTTGCATGGTATGTGAAGGAAAGCCCTCCCTTTGAACATCTAGCTCAGCACCAGCAGTCTGGGTGGCAGGAGGAGCTGTGCTCTGGTACCAACCACTTCTGAGGCAGCTCAAACTCCTCCATATGCTGCCAATATCTCTTTTTCTGTATAGTTGGCCTCGGATCCTTTGTATCCCCAACTCCAAAACCCTAGAGATCAGGCTCAGGTGTCCCCAGGTGCTCTCTGCTATAGGCTCCAGGTAGGACCATTCTTCCCAGTTACAGTGTAAAGCACATTTTTCGCATCTTGCCCTGCTGGGACTGGCCTGAGGGATAATGCATGTGCAATCTTCCATTTAATTTTTTAAAAAGCTTGTCACTGCTCAGGGCCCCATTTTAAATTTTTCTTCTTCTGATAAAGAAGTCACTTGGTATAGAAGGCTCACAGACAGAGTGCAGTCTGGGATATGCATCATCCAGAAACCCACAGCGTCCAAGAAAGCCAGTGTTTCCTTTTCACTGTTTGACAGGGAAATAGCTGCTCTCTTGTTGGTCACATTCATTGGGATCTGGAAATGCCTGTCTTGCCATTTTATTAAACACTGGATCTCCTGTGCAGGTCACAGAATCACAGAATCACAAAATTATAGGGACTGGAAGGGACCTCTGGAGATAATGACCATCTGGAGATCAACTCTGCTGCCAAGGCAGGTTCACCTAGAAAAGGTTGCACTGGATTGTGTCCTGGCAGGTTTTGAATGCCTCCAGAGAAGGAGATCACACCACCAACCTGGGCAGCCTGTTTCAGTGCTCCGTCACCCTCAAAGACATTCTTCCCCACGTTTAGATGGAACTTCCTTTGTTCAAGTTTGTGTCAATTACCTCTTGTCCTGTCACTGGGCAACACTGAAAAAAAGACTGGTCCCATCTCCCTGACACCCACCCTTTAAGTACACATAAGCTTTGATAAGATCCCACCCCAGTCTTCTCTTCTCCAGACTAAACAGACCCAAGTCCCTCAGCCTTTATTCATAAGAAAGATGTTCCAGTTCCCTGATCTTTTTCATAGCCCTTTGCTGTACCCTCTTCAGCAGTTCTGTGTCCTTGAACGAGGAAGCCCAGAACTGGACACAGTAGTCCAGGTGAGTCCTTAACCAGAGCAGACTAGACAGGGTGAAGAACCTCACTCAACTTGTTTGACACATTATTCTTGATGCACCCCAGGATGCCATTGGCCTTTGTGGCCACAAAGGCACATTGCTGTCTCATGGTCATCCTGTTGTCCACCAGGACTTCCAGGTCTTTTTCAATAGAGCTGTTTTCCAGCAGGTTGGCCCCTAACCTGTACTGATACATGTGGTTATTCCTTCCTATGTTCAGGACCCTACACTTGCCCTTATTGAATTTCATAAGGTTTCTCTCAGCTCAACCCTCCAGCCTGTCCAGGTCTTGCTGAATGGCATCACAGCCTTCTGGTGTATCTGCCAGTCCTCCCAGTTTTGTGTCATCAGTAAACCTGCTGAGGCTACACTCTATCCCTTCGTGCAGGTCATTGATGAGTAGTTTATTGAATAGGACTGGACTCATTATTGACCCCTGTGGAACACCATGTGTTACGTGTCTCTAACTAGACTCTGCCACTATTCATGACCACCTGAGCATTATCTTCCAGCCATGTCCCTCAACCTTACTTCGGTTTATCTCAAAACTGGCCTTCAGGATTTCAGTTATTTTCTTCTCTTTCTCAAAAACTTCTTCTGTTTTATTGCCCCATATGGTGCTGTCATCAATGACTTGCAGGTGTTCTGGAGCTCCGCCTTTCTCCAGAGCAGTATGGATAAGTCCATGACAAATGATGGGGCTGTGATAACATCCCTGGGGCAGTCAATTCCACGTGTACTAGACACTCCAAGTGAAAAAAGAACTCCGTCCTGAATGCTGGTGCTATAGGAATGGAGAAAAATATATTTGCAATATCATTCATTGCATAACACTTGACTGGCTTTGGCTTGAATTCATATTGAAGCTCTAGAAAATCCAGCACAACACCACTCAGAAGCTGCATGACTTCATTCATGCCATGGTAGTCCCCTGTTCATCTCCATTCTCTTTTACATTTTCACACTGGACACATGGGGCTGTTGAAGGATGAGTGAGTTTTGCTGATCACGCCTTGGCTCTTTAGTTGATGGATCAGTTTCTGGGCAGAAATCAGGGAATCTCTATCGGTACAATATTGTCATCAGTGCACCATTGTGGTAGCAATTGGTACTTGCTGCTCTTCAACCTTCCTCACTCCTACAACAGAAGGGTCCTCTGAGAGCCCGGACCAGTTGAAAAACTGTTGAGTTTCCTCCAAGGCAGCCATACCAAAGGCCAAACAGTATCTTTTTGGATCCTTGAAATATCCTCTCCTAATACAGTCTATGCCAAGGATTCAAGGGGTCTCTAGGCCAGTCACAATAGAGTGTCTGTGCTACACTTTCTCAGTTAGACTCACGTCAGTCTCCAGTACAGTCAGCTGTTGGGATCCCCCTGTGACTCCAGAAATACAGATCTCTTCCCCCTGCTTTGTCCTTTTCTCCTACTCTTCTTCTGCCTCCAGTTGTCTCTTGATGCCACTTCCTGTTAGCACTTGTTCATTTCTCTTCCTGTTGCCTCTTCATGACTTCTGCTTCTCTTGCCTCCTCTTGTATCATCCTTCTATTATCTCTTGTTCCCTCCTTTTCTTCCTCATGTTGTCTTCTAGTCTCTTCCTCTTATTGCCTCCTGTTTCCTACTCCTTATTGCCCTCTTCAACCTTTGCCTCCTCCCGCTGCCTCCTTTTTCCTCCTTTTACTTCCTGTTGCTTCATTCTCCTGTTGCCTCTTCCTCCTCATCCTGTTGCCATTTTTTGTGTCCTCTTGTTGCACTGTCCTGCTCGTCCTCCTGTTGTCTCCTTCTCCTCTCCAGTCAAATTAAGCTATTGCGACAGTCTCTTCTGTGGTTGATGGCAGAAGGAGGTAGAGGAGAAGAAGATTTTGGGGAGGCCAGAACCTGGGTGCAAGGCAAAAAAAAAGTGGCATATAAAAAGTTCGGCATAACAGAATGGGCAACACTACCTCCAATAGTATCTTCATCTGCAGTGGCATTTGCCTTTGCCATGATGTCTTAATCTGTAATATTATCTGCCTCTGAAATGATGTCCGAAACAGTATCTACAACAGTAGCTGCATCTGCATCTGTCTCCCAATTACAAAGTTTTGGAAGAGAAGCTGTTTTGCATAATATGATTTGCTTTTTATTTTTAATACTTTTTTTTTTTTTTAATTATTCTATCTTGTCAAATCTGTAGGAGCACAACTCCTCCAAAAAGACTAATGTCTCAAACCTTGTGTAGTGGTATGATACAATGTGACTGGAGCAGAGAATGAGGAAGGCTTTCTCAGAGATGGGAAGTTGTGGAATGCAGCATGTTCCAGATCTACATAGGCTTGGTGGTATCCCTTCCCAAGTTAATTTCTTACCAGAGGGTCATCCAGAGGTAATTAAAAACGGGGTCTCCATGACCGCAATTCAATTGGTGGAAAGGATTAATGCCACCATTCCCCCTCTCGAGCACAGCAGGAATGGTGGTTACCACCTCTCTATGCTTCCTGTGTAAAGTGGGGGATGCCACCCATACCCCAAGTGTATAAAAGGACAGTAGTATATCGATCAGTGTGCACCCAGTACTGAAGACCTGAAGACCTGAAGATCTGGACTGGTCCTGCAAGACATTGCTGGATCCAAGAGTGGTGACACCTTTCTCTCTCTCTCTTCCCTCTCCCCTCTACCTCCACTTTCTTTTCTTCTACACTTATGAACTATTTCACATTTAAGGCATTAGAAACCAAGGGGTTTATAGAGTACATATAACATTTCCTGGTTCAAATAAAATTAACATTTCACCTTCATTTGTTCAAAGGGAATTTTTAATCTCTCATGGCTCTCTGGGATACCCAGGGTACATCGACAAATGGGTCATGACAGAATCAAAGGAAAAACTGTCAGGGTCTTTGTGGATTAAGACAGGTGGTGTCATTTTAACTATAACTTTAGATTCCTCAAGACTTTTGTTTCTTTTTACTTTTCATCTTTACACTCAGATACAACCATATGCTCTGTCTGCTCTGTTTCATAGACACAAGGCAGTGGGAGCATGCTGACCAATACCAATGGCTTGCCCCTGCTTTTACTGTTTTATATGTTGCCTGGATGAGCAAATGCTGCCTCTGCAAAAAGCTATTGCAAAGTGTTCTCCAGTGAGGTTTAGAGATGAAGGCACTGTCTCTGCTTCAGATGTTTCTGGCCCTTTATTCCCTTCTGCAAGAGGATAGGGAAAACTCTGGTTGTGTCCATGTTTAAGCTCTTTGAGTGTCAGGGGCAATGAATGGACTTCTTTTGTCCATTTCTAACAAATGTAGTGTGGCTGTGAGTGAAAATGTTGGCAGTGATCAGCAGCGTATTTTCTTCCTCACAGAGATGACAGTGCCTCCTTCACGTGCAAAACTCAAACGGCAAATCACCAGCAGGTTTCTTTATCAAAGCTGTGCCCATCTCTAAGCTGCTTGTTCCCACAGGGAAGCTGGAGGAGGGCAGGAGAGGGGAGGACAGAGGCAGGCAAGAGGGTGGTGTGGAAGATGACATTGCTGGGATATGGTGAAGTCATTTGTGTGGGAGGAAGCTGATGGGTCAGGGACAGCAGGTGGCACTGAGCACCTCAATACCTGCCAGAGACAGCACAGAGAGCTGTAAGCTTGGGGGTAGGGGACAGAGGAGAGGTAGGCTGTGGCGCAGGCAAGGGACCGGCAGCAATGGCTAGGGCAGGGGATGGTGAGATTTCTTCTGACAGAGATGCTGATGGGTATAAGGTAGGAGCTGGCACATGGCTTGAATATTCATTGTGAAGCCACCTCTGACTGTGCAGGTGATGGGCCAGCGGCAGGCTTGCGGCTGGGCATTGCTTTCAGGTCATGTCTTCCTGAGACCCTAATAGGCCAATAACAAGCATGTGGCTGGGCAGTGCTTGTGAGGTCACTTCAGATGAAACTGCTGGAAGGACATTGTCAGCTGTCTCCTCTCCATTGTGGTCCGTGGTGTCTCCTCCTCCTGCCACCTACCATGACAAAGAGGGTAGCTGAAGTTCCTTGAAGGGCTGCAATGATCCCTAAAGCCTTCTCCTGCCCAGGCTGAGCTACCCCATGACCTTTGTCTCTCACCCAGTGGTGAGTGCTCCCATGTTCTCCCCCCCCAGCTGGCTCCAGCTGGTGGACGTCTGCCCTGTACTGGGTAGGGGGACACAATATGTGGGTGTGGAGGGAGAAACCCCTGTATGTGGCATGGTACCACACTATGTATGTTCTGAGCAGTGCTGAGCTGGAGGGGATAATGCTCTGGTGTGTCCTGTGTTTATCTGTAATGATGTCAGAATCCACAGTGGCTTGTGTAATGCTATTGATATCTGCAATGGGATCAGAACCGGCAATGCCCTCCACATCTGCAATTGTATTTGAATATACAGTGGCATCTGCATGGGTATCTGTGGAAGGCAATCCAATCAGTGCAGCTCGTATCATATGTCATGCAGAACGAGCATGTTCCATGGACCCCCTTGCTACTCACTTGTTCTATTTGCACAATAGACTGTTAGCTTTGAAGTATATCAGGCCTGACAAAGGTCATGGGAAAGAAAGCAGAAGCCCATGACTGCAAAACATCCTGGATGAGCAGGAGATGTGTACCTGCCTGGCTAGGTAGTATTGGGGTTTGGGGGAGTTATTCTGTTTTCCTTCTTCTCTTAAAGAATTTTTCCATACTTGTTTGTCAGGGAGGTAAATTGCTGTACTTAAGACAGACAAAAGGACCTGCCCACAGGGGGAGGGGTCCAGCCAGCTGAATAAAGGGGGTTGGGTGGAGCCCCTAGGGTGCTTGTTTTGCTCCCTGCATTCGAGGAGGAGAAGCTGCCCTCGTGGTGCAGAGAACTCATCCCCACTGTGTCTCCTGCTCTCCCTGCTGCCTACCAAGGATCCAGTGGAACACCGAGATCAGCTTGGAGAGAGGTCGTCCCTGCTGCGTTTCCTGCTTTTCCTTCTACCCCTGCTGTCTCCCGAGGATCCTGCTGGACACCAGGATCGGCTGCCCAGGGGGTTCGTGACGCAGGCTTTTCATCGGCCATTGCCATGTGAGGCCTGAGCTGGCTCCGGAGCGGCGGGGAGACCATCGCACCCTTCCTGCTCCCCGGGAGCCGCCCAAGAGGTTGGGACTGGGTTCCTGGCACTGTTTGCTGTTACTGCCGTAGTTATTGTTGTTTGTTTGTCTTGTTATATAGATATTTAGTAAAGAACTGTTATTCCTATTCCTCATATCTTTGCTTGAAAGCCCCTTAATTTCAAAATTACAACCATTTGGAGGGGAGGGGGTTGCATTTCCATTCCAAGGGGGGCTCCTGTCTTCCTTAGCAGACACCTGTCTTTCAAACCAAGACAGGTAGGAATGTTGATAATAATTTAAATCATGAACCTAAGGCTGATTGGCTCTGATGCTCTCTGTGTTAGTATTTAGGTAAGCTCGTTAGCACAATAAAGTGATTCTGATTCTGACTCTGATTCTGTCTCAGACGAGACTGGGGTCCGTGTTTTCAGTCACCACAGGTATCTGCATCTGGAGTGCTATGTGTGCAACTGCACTGTCATCTGCAGCACTCCAGTGCAGATACCATTGCAGATGCAGATACCATTGCTGATAACATCACCAATACAGATACCACTGAAGGTTCAGACACCATAGCAGATGCAAATACCATTTTAGACACCAATGAAAATTCAGATGCCAGGTCAGACACTGTTGCATATACAGATGCCATTGCAGATGCAGATAGCATTTCAGAATTTTTGCAGGAATTATTGCAAAAACAAGTGCAGAATCCCAATAAACTAGTACAGTATTTATAAAAGGTCTGTTGTCAAGCTGGCAATTCCCAAGAGACACGAATCATTGCAATGTGTGGGGCCATGCCTTTTCAGCTCTACTTAGTGCCCTTCAAGGGGAAGAGAAGACCTAAAACCAGACCAGCAGGTTGCTGCCGCTGAACCAGAGAATCAGCCTGTGCCTGTGTCAGTTTCCCCTATCCATGAAAAGAAATACACAGAATAAATCTGTTCATGTAATGAGAGATGAAGATGAACCAGGGTCATCATGAGAGCAGGAGAAAGAGACAAAGGTGATCACCTGATCTCTGTCCCTGAGTGAACTGTGAGATATGCAAAAGCTTTTCCGCTGCCTGCCAGGCAAGCAGTTTATCACATCTCTGATCCAATGCTGGGATAATGGAGCTGGTATCTTGAAATTAGAGGGGAAGGAGGCCAAGCAGCTAGGATCCCTGTCCAGTGTAGGGTGAAATGATTAGGCAATTGGAAAACACACACAATCCCTTAGCCTTCAGCAGTGACTCCTGTCAAGCATAAAGGAAAGGTACCCTTCGAGGATACCTGTTAATGTCACCTAGGCAAGTGGACCACCATGGAGAGAGGTATTCAGTACCTGACAGAATAGTCGAAATTTGGGGCACAGTCAAAACAGAGAGAAATGTGTTGCCCTAGGTCCCTCAGGAAAGGTGCCAGCCAGGAATTGTCTCCCTGAATCTTGCCTTCTCCATGCCTCTCCTTCACAGAAAATGCACTCGCGTCTACCTCCTTTCCCTTCGGCTGGACAACATGTTGCATGCAAAAGTGCTCAATGCGGCATTTTGCGGCACAGTCAAAAAAGAGACAAGCGTCTCCCCCTAGTGCTCTTAGGAAAGGTGCTATCCCGGAATTGTCTTGCTGAATCTTGCCTTCTCCGTGCCTCTCCTTCACTGCAAAATGCAGTCGCGTCTACCTCCTTTCCCTTCGGCTGGACTACATGTTGCATGCAAAAGTGCTCAATGCAGCATTTTGCGGCACAGTCAAAGAAGTGACAAGCATCTCCCCCTAGCACCCTCAGGAAAGGTGTTATCCCAGAATTGTCTTGCTGAATCTTGCCTTCTCCATGCTTCTCCTTCACTGCAAAATGCACTCGCGTCTACCTCCTTTCCTTTTGGCTATGCAACATGTTGCATGCAAAAGTGCTCAATTCGACATTTTGCGGCACAGTCAAAAAAGAGAAAATGTCTCGCCCTAGCTCCCTCAGGAAAGGTGCTATCCCAGAATTGTCTTGCTGAATCTTGCCTTCTCCGTGCCTCTCCTTCACTGCAAAACGCACTCGCGTCTACCTCCTTTACCTTCGGCTGGACAACATGTTGCATGCAAAAGTGCTCAATTCTCTATTTTGCAGCACAGTCAAAAAAGAGAGAAATGTCTTGCCCTAGCTCGCTCAGGAAAGGTCCTAGCCAGGAGTTGTCTCGCTGAATCTTGCCTTCTCCGTGCCTCTCCTTCACTGCAAAATGCACTCGCGTCTACCTCCTTTCCTTTTGTCTATGCAACATGTTGCATGCAGAAGTGCTCAATTCTCCATTTTGCGGCACAGTCAAAAAAAAGAGAAATGTCTCGCCCTAGCTCCCTCAGAGAATGTGCTAGCCCGGAATTGTCTCGCTGAATCTTGCCTTCTCCGTGCTTCTCCTTCTCCATGCTTCTCCTTCACTGCAAAACGCACTCGCAATAATGTCCTTGGAAAGATGGCCAGGGACAAATGGTGGATGAATTGTCTGGCCAACTCCAGAAATACAAGGGAAGTCTCTCTTCCTCCCTCCAGGCCTGTGTGTTAGCTGTGGAGGAACTGTCATGGGAGATCCAGCAAATCAAAGAAGACATGTCCTACTCTTCACTTGTATGGTCTTGTGTCTCCTCTATTAGAAGTAGATGCTCCCCTGTCCAAATAAAGGATGCCATGACCCAATCGCTGAGCAACCCTGGATAGTGCAGAGAGTCATGTGAGATTTTAAATTCCCTTGGAGTAAATTAAGGTGAAATGACAGCAAATGACTAATCAATGTGTTAATTTTATTTGGACCAAGAAGATGCATTCTAGGAAAGTCTTGGTCTCTAATGCCTAAAAAGTAAAAAAGTTCATAAGAGTAGAAGAAAGAAAAAGGGAGGTGGAGGATGAGGAGAAGAGAGAAAGCTACCATCCTCGGATCCAGCGACATCTTCAGGGAATGGTCCAAATCTTGAGTTCTTTGGTGGTGTGTGCACACCAATCAATATACTTCTGTCCCTTTATACACTTGGGATATGGGTGGCATCCCCAATTTACATGACAAGCACAGAAAGGAGGTGCTAATTTACAAAGGATGCATAGAGAGACAGTGTTAATTTACATAGACAGTATAGAGGTAAGGATAGAGGCAGCATGGTAACCACTGTTCCTCACATGCACAAGAAACGGAAGGATAGCATTAACCCTTTCCATCAATTGAGTAAGGCATCACAGAGACACTGTATTTAATTAGTGCTGAGTGACCCTCTGGTGAGGCACTCAAGCAACTTCCTTGGCACAGTTGCAGTGGTCACAGCTGAGCAACAAAGGAACTAACTCACGAAGGGACACTGTCCTGCCTATGCAAAATGTATGTATTTCGGTAGTTAACTCCCCTATCTACCAGGAGCAAGCCTTGGCTTGAGCAGGGGAACAAGGCTGTTGCTGCATTCCACACCTTCCCATCTGTCATGGTTTAGGGTCAGGGCAGCCCCTTAAACCTATAACAGATGCTCTCTGTTAACCCCCCTCCCTCCCCAGAGGGGAAGAGAAAGGGAATACCGGAGAGAGACTTAACGATTAGAAAAGGAAACTAGAACAGCTTTAATGAAAAGGGAAAATAATAATTATAAAAATGGAATATATACAAATATATACAAAACCAGTATCGAACCCTACCCCCCTGATGGTAATTACATCACCATCAGCACTGATGTTATGCAGGTACCGGGGGAGTCTCAGACTGGGCCCTGCAGCAGACGGGAGCTGTGTTCAGGAGCTGGATTCTGGTACCGGGTTCAGGAACACACAGACCAGATCGAAGGCAGAATAGACAGAGTCCTCCTTGGATGCTCCGAGGAAGAAACCGAAAGAGGACCCGAGCCAAGACAAGCAAAAGCTGGCAAAGCAGTCCAAAAGGGGAGAGAAGAGCCCAGAGACTCTTCGGGTCCCTCAGCTCTAGACCAAATATGGCGTATATGGGATGGAATACCTTGTTGGTTAGTTTTGAGTCACCCGTCCTGTCCGCTCCTCCCTGAAGGTGCAGCCTTCCACTTTCTGCACCCCCCAATGTGGTGCACAATACCCAGCAGTGGCCTTGGTCTGCATACCGATCCTTGGTAGTAACTCTAAACATAAGGTGTTATCGCTGCTAGAAGCAGGCACTGTCTGTGAGAACAGGCTGCTACCTTCAGAAAGTGCAGTTAATTAAAAGAACTAAGCTGAAAAGTAAAATTACTGAACAGAATTAGTTCTGTTTTCACTCAAACCAGGACACCATCTCTGAGCAGGTCTTTCTCATTCTCTGCTTCAGACAGAATATATCTTACCACCACACAAGGTTTGAGACATTAGTCTTTTTAGGAGATGAACTCCTACAAGAGAATATGGAAGGCACACACCACATGGTACCATGTGGTTTTACCCATGTGGTCAGAAAGAGGACAGTGAGGAAGTGGGATGGAAAACCCTACTTCGATCCCAGCTGCATGAGTACGTGAGTTGTGAGGGAAAACAATCATGAAAGAAGATTCTTCCAAGAAAAAGGCTGCCTCAGTTTCCAGTGGAAAATTCCCCAGACAGAATGGAAGGGCTGATCTTACTCCTGACCCTCTTGAGAGGACTTCAAAGTCATTTTCACAAGAACTGTGTGGTTCTGATCAGGATTAGAGGGGCCCTGCCTCCAGCCAGCTGGAGGAAAGAGACAGTTGGGTTTACTGGACTATGTGGATTCGATGACATGGCTTGTCTGCGAAGGCTTACTTCTTATTTACTTACTTGCCCTCTCTTATTGTTGCCATAAAGTAGCTACAAAGGGAGACAGCAGACACCTAGGACTCCAACACAGAAGTGGCTAGGACTAAGAGATACTTGTGGCTGAGATCTTCTGATATGCTAAGGCCTAGATAACAGGCCCAGGCCAAAGGTTGACCTCTAAATGGCCCCCATAATGTTATATTTTATAAACAATAATCAAACTTTATTTTGTTTAACCACCGGAAAACTATTTATATTAGGACATTTGCTTATGATGCAAAAATTAGTGCTTATCAAGAGATACATAGTTAGAGCTAAAATAGATGGTGAAACCAGACATCCAGCGTGTTGAAAGATCAGACCTTGTGGTTAGAGCTAAAATAGATAGTGAAATCAGACTCCAGAAATCCAGACCAGCCTGGAGGGTTGGGCAGAAAGAAATGTAATGAAATTCAACAAAAGCAAGTGTAAAGTCTTGCACCTGGGAAAGAACAACCCCAGGCATCAGTATAGCTTGGTGACTGATCTGTTGGAAGGCAGCAAAGGGGAAAAGGAGCTGGGGGTCCTAGCTGATGGGAGGCTGACCATGAGCCAGCAATGTGCTCTTGTGGCCAAGAGGGCCAATGCCATTCTGGGGTGTATTAAAAGGGGTGTGGCTAGTAGGTCGAGAGAGGTTCTCCTGCCCTTCTACTCTGCCCTGGTAAGGCAGCACCTGGAGTACTGTGTCCATTTCTGGGCACCCCAGTTCAAGAGGGACATAGAACTGCTTGAGAGAGTCCAGTGCAGAGCTACGAAGATGATTAAAGGAGTGGAGCATCTCTCTTATGAGGAAAGACTGAGGGAGCTGGGGCTCTTTAGCTTGGAGAAAAGGAGACTGAGGGGTGACCTCATCAATGTTTATAAATATATGAAGGGTGAGTGCCAGGAGGATGGACCCAGGCTCTTCTTGGTGATGCCTGATGATAAGACAAGGGGCAATGGGTGGAAGCTGAGGCATAGGAATTTTCATGCAAACATGAGGAGGAACTTTTTCACCATGAGGGTGATGGAACACTGGATGGAACAGGATGCCTGGGGGGGTTGTGGAGTCTCCCTCTTTGGAGATATTCAAAACCTGCCTGGACGCATTCCTGTGTGATCTGGTCTAGGTAATCCTGCTCTGGCAGGGGGGTTGGACTAGATGATCTTTCGAGGTCCCTTCCAGTCCCTGGCATTCTGTGATTCTGTGTGTGTAAAGACTGGACTTTGTCGAGAAATATGTGGTTAAAGACAAGAAAGACAGGAAAACTCCCTTGGGTAACACCGCGGGGCTTGGCAAGGCTTTGGGCGACACCCAGCAGGGAAGATGTTTCTGCATGAAGGAAAATGCAAGTCATCCTGATTTGCTGAATTTGGTAACTGTTATAAAAGCTGGACCCTCTTGCACTTTGGAGACCTCACCTATGAGTGGAAGCACTGCTGGGATGGGTTCTCCAGATCCTCGCTGCAACTGGGGCTCCCCAGCAACTGTGGGTCTGGATGATGGTAATATATTAACACAGCAATTGGTGATGTATCTTTCTTAATCACTATAGAGTTCTTTTTGTAATAATGATTAGGTGCATTGCCTTATTTGTTGACCCATGCCATGGTTTAGGGTCAGGGTGGTCCCTTAGACCTATAACAGACGCTCTCTGTTAACACACCTCCCTCCCCAAAGGAGAAGAGAAAGGGAATAAGGGAGAGAGACTCAGTGATTAGAAAAGGAAACTAGAACAGCTTTTATGAAAATTTAATAAATAAGTATAAAAATGGAATATATACAAATATAATTTTAAAAAAGTGTTGAACCCAACCCCCCTGATGATAATTACATCACCGTCAGCACTGATGCTGTCGAGCAGGCACTGAGGGAGTCCCAGACTGGGCCCCACAGCAGACAGGAGCTGTGTTCAGGTGCTGGATTCTGGCACCGGGTTCAGGAACACACAGACCGGGATCACAGGCAGAATGGACAGAGTCCTCCTTGGGTGCTCCGATGAAAGAACCAAAAGAAGACCCAAGCCAAGCCAAACAAAGCTGGCAAAGCAGTCCAAGAGTGGAGAAAAACCCAAAAACCCTTTGGATCCCTCAGCTCTATGCTGAATATGACGTATATGGGATGGAATACCTTGTTGGTCAGTTGAGTGTCACCTGTCCTGTCTGCTCCTCCCTGCAGGTGCAGCCTTTCACTTTTCTGCACCCCCAATGTGGTACACAAGACCCAGCAGTGGCCTTGGTCTGCATACCAATGCTTGGTAGTAACTCTAAACATGGGGTGTTATCACTGCTAGAAGCAGACACTGTGCGAACAGGCTGCAAACTTCAGGAAGTGCAGTTAGAAGAACTGAGCTGAAAAGCAAAATTACTGAACAGAATTACTTCTGTTCTTACTCAAACCAAGACACCCCACTGCTTACAATAGAGAATAACAAGCTTATCTTTTTGATTAAGTGCCTTATTTCACTATTTTGAGATAAACAGTAAAATAAGCCTGTTCTATTTATTGGTGTCTGTGTCCCTTCTGTTGACCCTCTCAATTGGCAAAACACCTCTTCATAGACCGTACACAGCCACACCAATTCTTAATTCTTCATTTTCTTTACCACCTAACACTCACCCTTTCCAGAGACCATGTCCAACAGTGAAACCTGCAGCAGGGGCTGCCATACAGATTTTGCTGTGTCTGAAAGCTGATTGTAGCTTCCAGTTCTCCTTGGCACCCCCTTCAAAGTCTCACCCCACTGAAGCTCTGCACTAACTTTATCCCACCTGACATCTTCAACCATCTCTGCTCTAGTCACGGCCCAGCTCCAAAATTGAAAACATCCAGTGATTCTTCCCACAGGGGCTGTTGCTGGTTTTCCCTTTCCCCCTGCAACCCTTTCTCAGCTCCACCAACACTGCCGCCTAGATACCTAATGATGCTTTCACTATCTCACTATAGCCAGAGCCTAGCTCCTTAGGAGGCAGCTATGACCTAGGTTCCATACCTAGAAGTACTCAGGATTGAAACCTATTGCTAGCTTTCAACAATCCTTAGCAGTTCCATCACAGAATCATCAACACTGGGTGTCTGTGCCTCCCTGCCACCTAAAGGTCTCCTCACTTTCTCATTCTACCCAGACCCCATGTACAAAATTGAAAACATTCAACAACTGCTCCCATACAGAAGGTGCCAGGAGCCAAGCTTTTTTCTAGTCTTCACCTTCTTTGGTAGCATCTTAAAAGCCCCATCAATGCTGGATCTCTGCTAATACTTCCTAGTGATCCCCTCTTTCTCTCAGTCTAGCAGATCCCAGCTGCAAATCCAAAAATATTCAACGACAGCTGCCACACTGAAAATGCCAGCACTGAAAGATTTTTCTGGCCTTCACTTACCCTTGGCAGGTGTTTTCAATTTTGGAGCTGGACTCTGGCAACAGGATTTAAACTAGATATGAAGGGGACATAACTGGACCAGCTAGGAATAAGCCCAAGGGAAGCATGCCAAGGCTAAAAGGCTGGTTGACTGGTGAAGATTCTTGCTCTGACACTTCATGCAAGACAAAGTCTAGAAATTTAGAAATCATGGAAGCACCTGAGAGAGTTTGGAAGGAAATGGGGCACACACTCACAAAAGGATATTGATATAATTAACTGATCTGAAGTGCATCTATACCAATGCACACAGTACGAGCAACAAACAGGAGGAGCTTGAAGCCATGATGCACCAAGAAAACTATGACATAGTGGCTATCACAGAAACATGATGGGATGCCACACATGACTGGAGTGCCACAATTGAAGGCTACAAGCTCTTCAGGAGGGACAGACAGGGAAGGAGGGATGGTGGAGTGGCCCTATATGTTAAAGAATGTCACGAGACCTCAGAAATCAAGTATAACGATGACGGGGTTGAGTCTGTTTGGATTAGGTTAAGGGCTAATAAAGCTGATATAGACCCCCAATCAAAGCAGTGAGATGGATGAAGCTTTCTGTTAGCAGTTGAGAGAAATCTCACAATCACTTGCTGTTGTGTTTGTGGGTGACTTTAACCTCCCAGATATCTGTTGAGAATACAACACAGCAGAGAGGGGACAATCCAAGAGGTTTCTGGAATGTGTGGAGGACAACTTTTTCATGCACCTGATAAATGCCCTCCTGGACCTGCTCCTTGTGAACAGGGAAGAACTTGTGGGGGAAGTAAAGGTTGGAGGCCATCTAGGGCATAGTCATCACGAGATGACTGAGTTTTCAATCCTTAGTGAAACAAGGAGAGGGGTTAATAAAACTGCCACCTTAGACTTCCAAAGTGCAAACTTTGACCTGCTCAGGAGACTGATCGACAAAGTCCCTTGGGAGGTTGTGCTGAAAGATATAGGAGTCCAGCAAGCGTGGACATACTTCAAGAGAGAAGTCTTAAAGGCATAGGAGCAGGCTGTCCCTACCTGCCAAAAAGCAAACAGACAGGGAAAGAGACTGGCCTGGCTGAATAGGGACCTTTGTCTGGACCTCAAGATCGAAAGGAGAGTCTATGACCTTTGGAAGAGAGGACAGGTCTCTCATGTAGACTATAAAGGTGTAGTGAAGCAATGCAGGGAGAAGATTAGGAGGGCCAAAGCACAGCTAGAGCTCAACCTATCTATGGCTGTTGAGGATAATAAAAAATGTTTCTATAAAGTTATTAACAACAAAAGGAGAATTAGGGAAAATCTCCACTCTTTATTGGATGCAGAGGGAAACTTAGTTACAAAGGGCGAGGAAAAGGTTGAGGTGCTCAACACCTACTTTGCCTCAGTCTTCAGCAGTGGAACAAGCTATCCCCTGGACATCCAGCCTCATAATCTGGGAGACAGGAAGGGAAAGTAGAATGAGATTATCACGATTAAAGAAGAGATGGTCAGCGACCTTCTATGCCACTTGGATGCACACAAATCCATGCGACTGGATGGGTTACATCCAAGGGTGTTGAAAGAGCTGGTGGATGTGCTCAACAAGCCACTTTCCTGGCTAACTGGGGAGGTCCCAATGGACTGGAGATTATCAAATGTGACACCCATCTACAAGAAAGGCAGAAAGGAGGATCAAAGTAACTATAGACCTGTTAGTCTGACCTCGGTACCAGGGAAGGTCATGGAGCAGATCATCTTGAGTGCTCTTACAAGCCATAAAAAGGACAACCAGCAGATCAGGCCTAATAAGCATGGGTTTAGGAAAGGCAGATCTTGCCTGATGAACCTGATCTCCTTCTATGACAAGATGACCCGACTACTGGATGAGGGAAAGGCTGTGGATGTTGTCTACCTGGACTTCCAAAAAGCATTTGACACTGTTCCATGTAGACTTCTAATGGACAAACTGGCTGCTCATCACCTCAATGAGAATACAATCTGATGGATCAAGCACTGGATAGATGGACGGGCCCAGAGAGTAGTGGTCAATAGTATGAAATCCAGCTGGTGGCAGTTCACAAGTGGTGTTCCTCAGGGCTCAGTGTTGGGACAATTTGTATTTAACATCTTAATTGATGACGACATAGAATCTATCATCAGTAAATTCGCAGATGACACCAAGTTAGGTGGGTGTGTCAAACTGCATGAGGATAGGGAGCTCTCCAGAGAGACTTAGATAGACTGGATAGCTGGGCCAGTGTTAATGGTATGAGTTTCAGCAAGGCCAGGTGCCAGCTCCTGCACTTGGGCCGTGTGGAATAATGACTGTGGGTGATTTTAAAAAACAAAATCATATTAAAGTTGCAGTATTGTTCACACATAAGGAAAGGTATAACATCGGAGAAACTTTCAGGGTAGAGCACAACTGGTATGCCAGGAATCCATTTCACAACAGTTCCATAGGCAACCCTGCTTGCAGGCAGCACGGGGGATGGAGTGGAGTGAAGATTCCACAGCCAGGACCTGTGAAGTTATAACAGAGATGAGAACTTGATGGTACTACAGAAGTGATAAGCTACCTGTTTGTGACCCTGTGCCAACAGTCTGTCAGTTTTTGACAAAGTACTGTCCTTTGTGGGAACTTTGCTCATTATAATGTCATTATAATACCAAACCACACCTCCAGCCCAAAGGCTACCCACTTCCAAAGTGCAACCACCTCTCACTGAGTTTGCACAGTGAATTTTCTTCATCTGTATCTCTAAAAGCAAAGCGAGAGAAATTTACACCAATCATAATAAAGGTATTTATGACTAGAGTCACTCAAGCTCCACCTTGAAGGTATAAATTATTATAAAAATGGTTTAGGTAGGGGGGCATGTTAGTGAAGACATCATCATGGACAAGCCAGAGCGGACATCATCTCTGACTCCTGGGATCAGTAAATGGGCTGAACCTCACTTCCCCTCACTTAGGGATGCCTTTGGGTAAGATCTGGACTTTAAACTTAGAAACTTTTTGAGATGCTCATTTATATGATATATATGTATATATATATACTTTGCAGACAATCACCAGCAATCCATAAGAACTTGTGTTTCTGTCTCTGTCAATAAACTGCACTTTTCATGATGCTAGTCACAGTAGTTCTGTCATTGGGCACCATCAGATCTTTACTGGCTGCATGGTACCATGAAGCATGACTAGGCAGGGAGTGCAAAGTGCTATTATTGAATCCAGATCTGTGTAAGTTCAGATGTACTGAACGTGACTGGACTGGGATCCAAGCCGTGATAGTTCAGATACACTGAACGTGACTGGACTAATAGTAGCAAATTAACAGCGCCCTATTAGTGAATCCAAGTTGTGGTAGTTCAGACAGACTGAATGCGACTGGACTAATCATGCCAAATTGAACATCACTCAGAATCTAAGCCTAGCCACCCACAGCTGGAGTGCAAGGGGGTTTATTTTCTGCCAAATTACTTTACCCTTTTCACTCAACAGAAAATGGCATCAAGGAAAGGATTGCCATGGATAAAGTGCTGCAAAAATATGACTGTTCCCCTTCCCCAGCTGGGAAGGAGTGGGCCCAAAAATTTTGGAAGAATGAAGATAAAGTGGTAGAATGTATTGAACAATGCCAGGCTACACAGAAAAAACTTAGAGGTAAAGGTAAAGGTGTTATGTGTGGTGTTTTAGTCAGCTGTTTATCTTGTGCACAACAAGAAGCTAAAAATGCCCCTGCTCCCAGTCAGATTTCTGCCGTAGAATATGCAATACTGAAATCTGAGAACGAGGTGCTGAAATCGTTTCTAGCCTTTGAAAGGGAGACAAGAGAGAAGCTAGTAACCCGAGTAGATAAACTTGTGATAGAAAATAATAAACTCATAAATGCAAACGATGAACTTTCACAAGAAAACAGTTATCTTAAATCTCTCCAACAACAAATATTAGAAAAAGCAAACTGTCTGTTAGAGAAAGTTCCATCCTTTGCTCCAGTCCAGCAAACTTGTAGATTAATATGCCACACAAACTTCAAAACTCAGGCTGGGGACAATTGGTTTGACAGTAATGAAGAGGTCAAGGAAACCCCCCCCATTCAGGATCTCAATTAATCCCTTTACAACCTCTGGTTAAATTACTTTACCCTATTCACACAACAGGCCGCAACATTTCCATGCAATGCTACAGGCTTGGGGAAATGTGGTTGGATAGCTGTCTTGCAGAGAGGGATCTGGGGGTTCTAACTGACAAGCGAATGAATATGAGCCAGCAGTGTGCTCAAGTGTCAAAGAAGTCCAGTGTCATCCTGGCCTGTATTAGAAATAATGTGACCAGCAGAAGTAGGGAGGTGATTGTTCCCCTGTATTCAGCACTGGTGAGGCCTCACCTTGAGTAGTGTGTCCAGTTTTGGGCACCTCAGTACAAGAGAGATATTGAGGTGCTGGAGCAGGTACAGAGGAAGGCAATGAATCTGGTCAAGGGACTGGAGAATACATCATATAAGGATTGTTTGAAGGAGTTGGGTCAGTTTAGTTTGAGGAAGAGGAGGCTGAGGGGAGACCTCATCACTCTCTACAACTACCCGAAAGGACATTGTAGAGAAATTGCTGCTGGTCTCTTCTCTCAGGTAATTAGTGACAGAACCAGAGGGAATGGCCTCAAGCTGAAACAGGGTAGGTATAGACTAGACATTAGGAAAAAATTCTTCACAGAAAGAGTGGTGAGATATTGGAATAGGCTGCCCAGGGAGGTGGTTGAGTTGCCATCTACGGATGTGTTTAATCATTGCTTAGATGTGGTGTTGGGGGATACGGTCTAGGGGTGAACTTGTAGAGTAGGGTTAATGGTTGGACACTATGATCCCAAGGGTCTTTTCCAACCTAAATGATTCTGTGAACAGTGAGTGGAATATGCTACAAATAGTGGTAGCAGAAGTGGTTGGACCCCCAGTGTTGCTGGAGTGAAAGCCCTGTCAAGAGAATGGAAGGGCCAGCAAGATAATTCAGGGCTACCAGCTTTCCTGGGAGAGCAATCTCTGGGTGTTTTAAACTTTGGAGCTAGGCTGTGATGAGAGTGAATAAAGCACATTATGAATGCAAAATGATGTGCAAACTGCTGGCTAAAACAAAGGTGGGAGCTCCATTCCAGAAATTTGTGTCTGTGAAAGGACTGCAAAGGAAGGTGAGTATCAGCAAAAGAATTCAATGCTGGCACCTTTCCTGGAGGAGGAGTAGCTGGATGTTCTCAATTTTGGAGCCTGGGCACAGGCCAGAGTAAATAAAGCAGGTTGTGAATACAAAATGTTGTTCAGGCTATAGTCTAAAGCAAAGGAGGGAGCTCCAGATTTCCTGGGGCTGTGAAAGGTCTGCCAAGCAAAAGTGAAGACCAGAAAGAGAATTCATTGTTACCAACTTTCCTTGGGGAGCAATTGCTGCATATATTCAATTATGCAGCTAGCCTCCTTGTGAGAGCGAAGAAAGCAAGTTGTAAATACAGTATGTTGTACAGGCTACAGGTTAAAGCAAAGGTGAGAGCTCCAGATTTTTTGGGGCTGTGAAAGGTCTGCCAAGGGAATGTGAGGGCCAGCAAGAGAATTCAGGGCTAGCACATTTCTTGGAGAAGCAATTGCTGTAAGTTCTCGATGTTGGGTGTGTGATCTTTGTGATATTGAATAAAACATGTGGTGAATAGAAAATGTTGTGCAGGCTGCAGGCTAAAGCAAATGTTGCAGACACAGATTTATTTTGGCTGTGAAAGTGGTACCAAGGGAAGGTGAGGACCAGCAAAAGAATTCAGTGCTAGCACCTTTCCTGGGGAGGCAATCTCTGTCTGTTTTCACTTTTGGAGCTATGCTTTTTCAGAGAGCAAAGAAAGCTTGCTATGAATACAAAATTCTGTGCAGGCTATACTCTAAAGCAAAAGTGGGAGTTCCAGATTTCTTGGGGCTGTGAAAAGGCTGCCAAGGAAGGAGAATTCAGGGCTAGCACCTTTCCTGAGGGAGTAAATGCTGGATGCTTTTAATAATGGGCGTGGGATCTTTCTGAGATCAAATGAAGTACATGGTGAGTACAAAATGTTACACGGGCTAGAGACTGCAGCAAAAGTGTCAGCCCCAGATTTCTTGGGGCTGTGAAAGGGCTGCCAAAGGAAGGTGAGGACCAGCAAAAGAATACAGTGCTAGGACATCTCCTGGGAAAGCAATGTCTGTATGTTTTGAATTTTGCAAATGGGTTTTTCATTAGGCACTGAATTCCTTTCCTTCTCCTAACCTTCCTTTGGCAGCCCTTTCACAGCGCCAAGAAATCTGGGCCCACCACCTTTGCTTTAGCCTGCAATCTGCACTACCTGTTGTATTCACAGACTTCCCTATTCACTCTTTCCTGATCACAGCTCCAATATTGAAACCATCCAGCCATTGTTCCGCCAGGAAAGGTGCTAACACTGAATTCTTTTGCTGTACTTCACCTTCGCGTGGCAACATTTTCACAGCCCCAGTAAATCTGGGCCTGCAACACTTGCTTTTGCCTGCAGCCTGCACAACATTTTGTATTCACCACATGATTTATTTGATATCACACAGATGACACACCCAACCCTGGTGTCTTCAGAGGAAGATGTCTCTGATGGATATTTACTAAAACCCAAGTCATGGATCTCAGGGCAGGATGAGCAGAGTGGAAGCATAATGACTCATGATGCTTGGAAGACTGGACAAAATCTCAGGGCTTCTCAGTCTTTGCAAGCTACAGATTTTCACATTTGAGTCACAGATCTGTTCAAATTCATTAGCTTTGGTCAGGGACTTGATATTCAGGAGGTGATGTGAAACAGTTGATTTGTCATTCCTCTCTTGAATTTTGAGGCAAGAAAAGAAATCAGCATTTGCTACTTTAGTTCTTCAACCAAACCATAATGAATACAGGCAAAAAGTTATCTCCTTTTGAGTTGTCAGGGCACAGCTGCTTCTGGGGATAATGAATATCAGCTCTACTTGGGCAGCACTCTGGTCACGGAGGGTAAGGTATGTCTCTAATGTGTTGTAATTGCTTTTTGTGGAATTGAGAGAGAGAATAAAGTACATAGAAATGTGACCTGGTAGCTGATATGAATTATAGAAATGCAGTAGTTGCTGTGTTATGGTCTAAGTAGGTTTTTTAAAATATATGTCTTAGCCTTGTTGTTTTTAAGCTGGGATTATGTGATGCTGAACCTCTCATTTTCCTATGTAAAACAGACAACTCTTGAACACCCAAAGTAGCCTGAAGTATCTCTTGTCTTAGCACTAACTTAAGGCTGTCTATAATTACTTTTTCCTGTGAATTTTTTTTTACTTCCACTGTAACTGTGTTTGGAAATCACAGCGAGGTTCTCTGAAACCTTAGTGGTGACTGAGAGAGAAGCTATTGGCAATGATTCTGGCAATGATCCGCTGAAGAGGATAAACTGACCACAGCACTTCCAGACAGACTTCAAAGGTGAAAGGAAGGCATGATATAATAAATTTACAAGTTTGCAAATCTTTCTTGTGTTTTCTTGTTTAAACTGAGTGCTTATTCATGTGAGGATCTGGCCTTGTGCATGAATACATTTTGTTATGTGATTTCAACGCTTACATGCAGTACTAGCTTCTAGATGTAATCTTAAAAAAAAGCAGTAGGTCTGAGTCCTGTAGATAATTTTGTATTCAAATACTGGTGAAAGAATGGGTAGTGGGACCTTTAGTTTCTTGTTTATTACCATGACTTACAATATATTCACTTTCTCATTACAAGACACTAAGTGAAGAATAGTATGTTCTTCTGATGTTGAAATTATGCAAAATATTTTGAAATCCTATAAAAGATTCCTTCCTTTTCTTTGTGATAATTATTTTGCGTATCACTCTACATGTCTAGACCCAGCAGAGGTCAGCCTTGTGACATTTTTCAAAAACATGCTCAAAGAAAAGGAGTAGAAGCAAATTTATTTTAAAATCTTTCTGAATTTTTTTTTATAAAATACACTTTTTCAAGTTAGAATTGGTGTGATATTACTCTGTTGTAGCTAGATGTGTGGTTTAAACATCCCAGTGCAACTTCCCTATGTAACAGGAACTTTTATTGTTTTGTTAAATTGTTACAAAATGTCTCAAATTTTAGCCTTCTTCATATACTAAAATACCTACTTACTGATTTGATATGACTATTGTATTTTCAGAGTTGGTTGTGCAGTTCTGTGAAACAACGTCAAGAAGAAACACATGGAACTCGTTTGAAAGCTACGTGCTTCAGGTTCACAATGATGTCTTGAAGTGCTGCGTCTGCATAACATAAATTACTTGGCCAGGGAAGAAAATGGGGGGGGGGATGCTGGCAGAACAGGCAAGTATTTTTAAAATTCTTTCTAAGAAACTATGAGAATAAAAGGTGTTTTTACCTTTCCATAAAAGAACAATTTTTTTTGTTTCTTTGTGATGCTTATAAAAAAAGAAAGTTAAGGAGAGGAGAGAAATCAATATCCATCATCACTAGTTCAGAACACAATTTGTTTGTTCACAAAGTAAAATACTATTTCATGTTGTAACACCATGCTAGAATGATCAGTGATGGTTTCTTAGATGCTAATAAGGGTCTAATTGTATATAAAGTTGATGATTCGGATCATAATCATCAAGGGTAGTGGCAGTCCTGTCTTAAATTGTCTGAGTCCTTGATTTATACCAGTTTCAACTGGCAAACTCAACAGCAGCTGATATAATTGCTCTGCTAGTACACTATCTTCTACATACCTTGAGCTAGCTCAGAAGTAGTTTTATCCAGTTGTTACATATCAAGGACAGAAACATTGTAAGGGACCTCAGGAAGGAATGCAAGCAAGGATATCAACTTCTGCAACTGTGAATGGCACATCCTGGAGGAGGCAAGTGTTGTATGGGGCCTCAGATAAGACCACCATCAAGGACATCAACTGTAGCTAGCATCCTGCAGGAGCACATAGATTAGAGGATGCCAAGAAGGATGCTACAGAGAGATGGGCTAAGATACGACTTTATATGGAAGGAAGCCTCTCAGTTCCTGGAAACGTCACTAAAAGACCCCTCTTCCACAACCACTAGGGACCACCAGAGACCACCAAAGATCCCCAGGGAAGCCCCTCAGAGATCCAGGACACATGCATAATAACTGTGCATATAGGATAATTAGTTCCTGGAAACAGAATGAATATGTAAAAGGTTTCTGGGAAGGCTAATGCCTATGTACATGAATGGGTGATATAAGCTTGGACAGGGGCCAGGTACAGGATGTGCAATAGGTGGAACTATACTCTGTGCATGCGGTGCGTCACTAACAAATGCCAGCTTTCTAATGATAAATTGAGTGTTAGAGAGTTCTTCATTTACTGGAGTTTAGGTAACACAGTTACACAGCAAAACTGAGTATGTGATAACAGCATTGTCAAGGCTGCAGCTGTGTTCTCTGCTGTAGAACATGCTTAAATGACTTGAGCATGATATTGGGAACTCGAAAGACATGTTGCCTTTTTCACTTAGCCAGTTTGTTTTCTGAACTTTGTGAAGATGTTTTGCTCCTTTTTTGTTAATGCATTTTTTTGTGTACTCTGAAGTTGTTTTTCAGACATTAAAAACACACTGTGATAAGAACAATATTCTGAGGTTTTGGAATACCTAATAAAAACATATCCCATGTGTCTCACAGTAACAAGGCTGAAAGTAAAAATCAGCTGCAGGAATAGACTGTGCTTTTTAATCCTTGCTTTTCTTTTAAAATCCTTTTTTTCTTTATTTTTTTAATTTGCGTTCAAGAAGGCAAGATCAGCTTGGAGCAACAACAGCTGCTATGTTTATCTTTTGCAAAAGATGGTTACAAACCACCCAAAAAACTGACAGAGCATTATCTTACAAAAATGTTCTCCAATTAGAGGAAAAAAAAAAGATTTTTTTGAACAGAGGAGGGCTTTCCCTAGATAGAAACCTTTATTAGTGTTCTGTGACCAGAAAGCTGTAACTTTTTCTTTTTTAATATGTTACTGAGGATACTTAATATTTATTAAGGACAATAAGAAAGCCAAGGTACTAAGACAAAGAACTCTATTTAATTTTTATGATTGTTTATGTGTTCTTATTCCTGTATACTCACTCTATTGAAATTAAAGTAGTATTGCACGCTTTGGACTTAATAGTAATCGTTATGTAATTAGGGCCTAACCTAATGGGAATGCAAAAAAAAAAAAAAAAAGATACTGTAAATTGATGTTGCATGAGTAACTATCATTTTATGGTACTTCCTAGCTCATGAGTACTTGACTGCTGTCTTAACAGTTTTGCATGAGGGCTTTAGCCCAGAACTTTCACTGTTATATAGAAACCCCAGACTCATCACAACTCTTCAGTTTAATAAGCATTCCTTTTACAAAGAGAAACAAAAGTATGTGCAGGACAGGAATCTTCTCAAGGTCTCATAACGGATATATAAGCCTCAGCATTATAAAATGTGTGTAAACTTAAGTAATTCAGGTGAATGAAAATACATAGCACTGCTTAGGTTCTTCTAGGATGCTGTCTACAGAGCTTGTCCTAAACATTCAAAAGATAAATGCTTTTACCTAATATGGGTTACTTCTGAATATCTACACATCTGGATTACACAGAAACAACATCAGCCCATTTCTTCCCTTTCAAACTGAGCACAGCAGATTATGTGGCAAATAAACAACATGACTATTAGAAAACAACAAATTCAGGTAAATTCACTTTCTTTTTTTCCCCTCAGTTTGAGGTGAGGAGAGATATGGTGGGTTGACCCTGTCTGAAAACCAACTGCTTACCAAAGCTTTTCTATCACATCCCTTCCTCAGCTGGGCAGGAGAGAGAAAATACAATGAAAGCCTTATAGTCTGAGATAAGAACAGGGAGAGATTGCTCACCAATTACTGTCTTGGGCAAAACAGACTTGTCTCAGGTCAAACTATTATTGATCAACTCAGAGTAGGATAATGAGAAAAGTAAAACATGAAGTCTTAAGACACCTTTACCCACCTCTCTATTCCTCCTGGGATCAACTTCATGCCAGGGAATGGGGTCTGTGTTTGATTCATCACAAATTGTCTCTGACACTCCTTCCTCCTCAGGGGGAGGACGACTCACACTCTTCCCCTGCTCCAAAGTGGTCTCTTTCCCTCAACAGAGAGTCCTCCACAAACTTCTCCCATGTAAATCCTTCCCACAAGCTACAATTCTTCATGAACTGCTCCAGCGCGGGTCCCTTATGTGGGCTGTAGTCCTTCAGGAACAAACTGCTCCAGTATGGGTCCCCCAGAAGGTCACAAGTCCTGCCAGCAAACCTGCTTCAACATGGAGCTCCTCTCTCCACAGGTTCTGCCAGAACCTTGCTCCAGTGGAGGCCTCCCAGGGGGTCACAGCCTCCATCAGGCATCTACCTGATCCAAAGTGGGGTCCTCCCTGGGATGCAGGTGGATATCTGATCCACCATTAACCTTCATGGGCTACAAAGGGGGTCCTACCTGATCATGGTCTTCAACATGGGCTGCAGGGGAATCTCTGGCACCTGGATCACCTCCTCCCTCTCCTTCTTCACTGACCTTGGTGTCTGCAGAGTTGTTTCTTTCACACATTCTCACTCTTCTCTTTGGCTGCTGTTGAACAGCAGGTTTTTTCCCCATCTTAAATGCATTATCACAGAGGTACTACCACCACTGTTGATAGACTCAGCCTTGGCCAGCAGTGTGTCCATTTGTAGCCAGCTGGCATCGTTTCTTTTAGACACAGGGGAAGCTTCTAATAGCTTCTCATGGAAGCCACCCCTGCAGCTGTCTGCTACCAAAACCTTGACATGTGAAACAATACAAGAGGGTTACATAACATGAGAAAATATGGGAGTAAGTTTGCAAATCAGCACAGAAAAGCTGCACCATATGCACATAAGCAAGAAGCATTCAGCTCAGATTTATGGAATAGTGCATTCTATGAAGCATAAAAATGTATGTATTGTATGGCTCGTAGTTCACAAGCAAGTTTTAGTAACATCTAGAGCATGAATATGACTCATGGGAATTCTCAAACTGACCCAGCCTTTGATAGCCTTAAGGCCGTATCTATTTGTAAATGACACATGGGGAGCTGTGTAGACAGCTCAGCCCTGAGTTATCCACAAGCCCCAGGCCAAACAGGGCAATGCTACATCATACAGTGAACTAAAACCTGAGATGAGCCTTGAAATTCCTCAACAAACAGTATGCCCTGAGTCTCTGTTCAAACCATTACTGGGCTTCCTGAGAATAAGATAAAGAGAACCTGGAGGGCTGCAATGGTGGTTTCAGCTTTTTTTTTGTATCCAGATGTTATAATCCAATCAGGAATAGTTTTCCCACAATCACCTATATAAGACAATAACCTTGCTTATTCAGACTGTATAATCAGCCATATAAACCAGGTGATAAAAGTCCTAAGGGTTAGCTTAGGAACTCAGAGTCGGACTCTCCAGTGCCTCTATCTGGCCTCTATGGAGACCCTTTCCCCTTGACCAGGACATTGGCCAACATGACTTTTGAAGGATAGCAAGTCCATACCTGGAGAAGTAATCGAATCTTTAGCATGCTGAAACTTTGCAAATGCAGATAATTTACTAACACAGGTAGAGCATGCTTTCTGGTTTGTTATAATGTGTGCTTGCTTTTATGTATTAATAGTGCATTCCTCCATTGTATCCATTAAAACCTATATTAGTGGGTTTTTTTGAGTGAAGTTCAAATAAAGTATTTACTTGAGCCTTACAGCTAAACCTGTGAGTGAAGTTCAAATAAACCATTTGCTTAAACCTTGCAGTCTAGTCTCTTTTCAACACAAAATAGTGACAAATTTAAATATTATAAAGTCTCCTGTTTTTTTTTTGTTGTGTTTTGTTGTTGTTGTGTTTGTTTTTAACAATTTAGGAATAGGGAGGGGACTATATAAATCAAAGCTGACTTCCTGAAGCTACAGGCTCACCTGTGAAGTTTTTGTTTTGGCTTATCTTGGAAAGACCTGTCTGAGTTCCCTAAAGTCAAAATAGCTTTGTTACATGACAGACTACTAGAAGTCTTCTTTCTTGCTTAGAGTGAAATAGGTTCAACTTTTCCTTTGCTGAATTCCTTTTGTAATTTTCTTTTCAATAATAATGAGTGTTTTTCTGTAGTCAGGTTTATCTATTAATCTGTGATGTGCAAATTATCTGAGTGTGGAATAATAATGTTTGTGTTTACCATGATAGTGTTTATTTTCTTACACTTAGGAACAAAAAAGAAGGACGTCAAAGTTTGTGCTCGGCATCCTGTTCTACTGTCCAGCTTCCTACACTATTCTGCATATTTGGTTGGTATGTGTCTTAATATAGTCAAAACATCTGCAAGGTATGAACTGATTTAAAATAACTAATGATTTATTGTAGACAACTTGTTTGCTCATTTCACAGGTACCTAAAATAATAAATTCATTTTTTAATAGGTTTCTGTTTCTATTACATCAGAAAACACAATAAAGGAGAATGTTGTATACTATTTCCACACCAGACGTGTAAGTAAAGACAAGAATAGACTTGGTTTTTAACATCTGAAGATTTTTGCTTTACTCATTTAATAAAACTCATTCTAACTTTATTTGAAAAGCACTGCATCACTGAAATACTATTTTTACTTGTCTTCCATTAAGATACCTCTGTTTAGACCCTTGAATACAGACTGGAATAAAATATTCTTAGATATAATATACGTTTTATAATATTGGTGTAAAATATTACAATCCCTCACCCACCCATCCACATTTAGCCCATATGTGGGGTTAAACTATAGCTGTTGCTCTATCACCCAATTAATTCTGTCCAGTAGAGAAAGGGAATTGGGAAAAGTGGGAATGGGGAAGACCCTTAGGCTGAAATAAAACCAGCCAAACAAATACCAACGCCAACATGAAGTATACAAAGCTCTACTCAGTCCAGTAAATGAACCATAGTTACAATAAGCAGCTGTCTATCCTTGCGGCAAGTCTACGGTTCCCCTGCCACCCCAGAGATTGTTTTCATGCCTTATTTTAAAAGCCAAACCCATCTTTGCTTTTCTGACTGCAGTCACTTGAATTATTTCACCCTTCCTGTTTTCCTGTGAACACTTTTGCCTTCAGTGGTGTAGAGAGAACACGGTTAATGACAAAGTCCCAGTCACTATTTACATCATGAAACTGCATTCCTGGAAGCACTGGGTGAGGTGCTAAGTGCTGGACAAGGGTGGCAACCATCACCAGATCAATATCTGGTGGTATCTGTGGTGCCCGGAGGAGTGTGAAATGGGGCGGAGGCCTCATGGTCCCGGTCTTCCGATGATTTAACCCTAAAACAAAAGAAGCCACTGCCTCTGCCCATGAAGGTGTAAATTAACGGACTTTGCAACATTAACCTGAGTGATAACATTGTCTATAGTCATCCCCTCTCCCACGTACACCTGGTGATGCAATGTGAAAAATCGAGTATAAATATCGCCTCCATGTCGGATCCAAATTGGGACAGGGTCGACTCGGAAATCTACCTATGACAGGACGGGTTGACGAATCCGCTCCTTCTCCATCCCCCCCACTTGGGACACAGTGTGGGTAAGATTTACCTCAGCCAACGCTGAGAGATATTTTCTCCCCGGGTGTATTTATATTTTCCTTTTCTCCTCAGAAGCATTTTATAAGCCTCTCTGAGTGTATCTCATCATGACTTTACTGTTTTCTTGGTCTGTTGTGTTGTTATGGTCAAAATTGGTGGTTTAGTGTGTGTGTGTGTGTGCACCTATGTTTAGAGTGTTAGGAATTTCAGCTATACCCATAGTTTTTAATTTTAATCCGGCAATCCAAAAGAACCTGTAAATGTTGCGGTAAATAAACAATTACTATTTGCCTCCCGATCTGCGTCTGTCGCATATTCGGTGCCGGCCACACAAGGCTGGATTTACTCCCCTCTTTTCGCAACAAGTGGCTGTATTATAACTGTTTCCTACCTGTTGCCTTTTCTCATCAAGAAGACTTAGGAATCCCAACAAACAGTCATAGGTAAGAGCTGTCATGTTAACACAGTTACAGATTCTTTGACTTCAATCTGGGTAGCATGTCCAAAGGTTTAAGTGTGTGTTCTTTGAATTCAAGCTTCAAAAAACTTTTTGTCCCGTAATACACAACTTGAGAATTTTCATCTACTATGCCTAAATGTCATGGCTACCTACAGGAAATGTCCTTTTAATTTATGGCTATAATTTTTAATGATGTCCCTAACAAAAGATTTGCATAACAAAGTATTTTAAGAGATGGTTTCATCATTATGAAGAAAGAAATTTTAGTAGTAGGAGCCTCATTGTCTACAAGATGAAACATAACAGATTAAAGGAACTAGAAATTGAATTCAGACAAACCTGGATTAGAAATTAGGAGCCCCTTATGTATTATACTAGTAAAAAAAAAGGTTACAAAATTGTTCTAGTAGATTTTCAGTCAGAATCTTAAAATCAGTGTGGAACAGTACTTGAAAAGTCTATAACATTTTAGTCTTCTTTCCTGAAATTTATCTTACATTTTCCTGTTTAGAAGAGAATCAGCCATTCTCCCTATTTAAAACAAGAATTGTTTTACTTAGATTAGGTATTGCCTTCTTTACTGGACAAGATAGGCTCATTACTCTAACAAAAAATGTCTTTCCCCCTCCTATTCAGTATAAAATGTGTCTCACATCATATCTTTATGGATTCTGCAGCAATCAGTATATTAAAAAACATACTTGTTAAAAGACTTTGAATGTTTGTTTAACAAGTTGGTAGGCAATATCAATGGAATAATTGTTTATTCAATAAATAAAATTAAGAATAAATAAGTACCTCTTTATTTAGACCACCTACCAGATTAATTATTTAGATGTTACTGATCTTCCAAACTCTTATCTCCAAGGCATGCTCACATTGACATAAGCAAGACATGTTTGAACTTTTAAGTCCTTCTGGGGGAAAAGATAGCAAAATCAAAAATATGGCACCTTCCCCAGGTAATTGTTAGCCTGGGAGAAGGAAGGACTCCTTTATGCTGATCTTTGTTGGCATTAAGGTGGGACACATGAAACTCATTAACTGGAAAGCTATGGTTCAGCTTTGGCAAATGCTATTTTTTTTAATTTGTGGAGTTTTTTTTTTTTTAATAGCTCCTGAACTTCATCATATGTCTTATGCAAAATAGGAATGTTCTAGTGCCAAATCCACACTTACAAAAAGTGTTTGGTAGTCAAACAAATACATTTTAAAGGTCAGTTGTCAAGAATATGGACTGTTCAATGTTTTTATTGTCAAGTGTCTTGAACAATTTTTTTTTTAAAATAAAGATTAAAAGAATTTAATGCTCTTCTATTGCAACATCTAAAAAGGGTACAGTATTCATCTCATATAAAAACTCAGAAGCATATTAACACTTGCACAGGTTTTTTAGATTTTTTTTAATTTTTTTTTTTCTAAGAGAACAGGTAATACCAATGAAGAAAGCTAGGATTCTGTACCAGAAATGACAGATATTTCCAAAAAGGGACTCCCAGTCCTATTCATTACATTGTGGTATATCTGTAAAGGCAACCTCTTCCTTACCTGGATACAGCTTGAAGGGCCATTTTCTTGAATTTCTCAATGGAAAGTAATGCAAATTTTAATGTTAGACATAGGACAAATCTGTTATTTTTATACATCCTTAAGTACTTATTTTGAATGTGTAAGAGCAAAGCACAAAACAACTTTCTGTCAGTTTGTTTCCTTTAATTTCAGTACATGTCCATGGGTTCTGTTTGGGAACCACCAAATCTGTTTGAGATTTTTGGTGACAGTATGTTTTCTATTTTCCAAAGATAGTTTATGTCATGATTTCTCTTAACTGTTTTTTATATGTAGGTTTATTAGCACCTCTAAACACTTGGGTAGTCCTTTCCCGTTTCCCATTGCTGCTGTATCCTCTTGGATACTGAATGTATTCTGATGAAGAGGAAAGAAAGTGGTACTGTAACTTTCAACTCTTGCTCTGTTCTTTCCTGAAAACAACATTCTTTCTGACACTAGACAGCTTACATATTTTGTGTCTATTATCTCACTAGTTGTCACACACTAGTTTTTAGCTTTTTAGGATACACAGGTGTGACCATGAACTGCTTTTGGCTCATGATAGGCTGAGCCTATAGAATGCAGTTGGCACGGTAACATACTGCTCTCCAGTGGGATAAAATTATTTGCTTACTTTCCTTGGGGCAGGAGGGTGAATCTACTGGGGAATCCTTGTGAATATGTTTTATCTAGTCCCACAGATACTGTTAGCTGAAGTGCTAGAGGCACTGCCTAAAGGTACTTGTGTGTCATTCTGTGTACAGTATCCATTTATTTTTAAGGAGACTATAATAATATTCTCCTGTTTTATTTGCTACTATAGAAAACAGCCCACAGAAAGATGACTGAGCATTTCAGTGGTTATTATAATTAATTTTTTAGTAGAATAAGATAATTAACATTAATATAGAATAGTACAAACAGTTGTCCTCATATTAAGACTGTAGAAATTACAATACCATAAATTATTTCCGTGTCTGTGTGTATGTAGCACAATCTTTCTTCTGATAGGAGGAAAGATAAGGAACTGGTCTATTAGTATCAAGAGCATATTTTTGCTGCTCGTATTATGTCCATAATCATCATAAGTTACTCAGTGTTGCTTTACACAGTTTTCCAGTGTGGTGGGGTGACGTTGGCTGGACACCACCAGCTTACCAAAGCTGTTCTATCACTCCCCTTCTTCAGCCAGACAAGAGAGAGAAAACATAATGAAAGGCTCATGGGTTGAGATAAGGACAGGGAGATATTATTCATCAGTTAATATCATGTCTTTCCAATCAGATCAGAGTAGGATAATGAGAAATTAAATCAAATATTAAAAACACTACCCCCCTACCCCTTCCTTCTTCCTGGGATCAGCTTTACTCTTGATCTCTCTACCTCTAACCTTGCAATGGTGAACATGGGTGGGGTATGGGGGTTGCAGTCAATTGACCACACATTGTCTCTGCCACTCCTTCCTCCTCAAGGAGGAGGACTCCTCACACTCTTTCCCTGTTCTAGAGTGGTGTCTTTCCCTCAACAGAGAGTCCTCCACAAACTTGTCTGACATGAATCCTTCCCACGAGCTACAATTCTTCATTTTTGTGTGGGTTCCTATAGTCCTTCAAGAACAGACTGCTCCAGTGTGGGTCCCCTACAGGGTCATATGTCCTGCCAGCAAAGCTTCTCTGGTGTAGGTTCCTCTTTCCATGTGTCACAGATCCTTCCAGTAGCCTGCTCCAGTGCAGCAGTCCCTTGCTACAAAAGCTTCAGATTTCTTTTAGGGCCTTGTAGTGGGTCTGGCTGAGCTGCTTTTCTCGATCCAGCCCTCATGCTGCAGTACTGGGAGCTGGAGGGTGTTAATAACACACCCATGTTATGACTGCCAGTGCTCACATGGCACCAGAGGATGGGGGGCAAGATGGGGGAGAGGATACAGCCAACCTGAGCTGACCAGTGGGATATTCCGTACCATATGACATCAGCTCAACTATAAAGGGAGAGGACAGGAGGAGGATGGGGGGACATTCTGCTTTGTCCTCCAAGCGGCTGCTTCATGTTCCTGGAGCCCTGATTCCTGGACTCGGCCCGACATTGCCTGTGGATGGGAAGTAGAAAATAACATCTTATCTATCATAACCCACACCCCTTTGTTTTGCATCTTATTCTCTCCCTGTGTGCCATGCTGAAGGGGGAGTGATAGAAGGGCTTGGTGGGCACCTGGTGTCGTGCCAGGGTCAACCCACCACAGGCCTGATTAAACAGATGCCCAGAAGAACAATTTCTCCTACTCAACATGTGATCAAATGCAAAAACAAGTTCTTATTGTATGTGACAATGAAACAAAACTAGTCATTATTCTGTCTCTCAAATGGGATGAACAGATTTCAGTTACAACAATGACATAAGCAAATCTCAGAGAATATAACAGTTTTCCAGGAGTTTAGCAAGTGCACTGTTTCAAAAACAAACAGCGCTGAATCCAGGAACTGAATAACCTTTGAGGAATTTAATAACCTTTAGAAACAAAGATATTTACATTGATGATTGAAAAACAGGTCGCATAAGGAAGACAACTCTTAAACCTGCCACCTTGACTGCCAAAGTAACTTATACTAACAGGAAAAAAATAATACAAGTACTGAAAAATTAAAAACTGACGAAAGATCAGATTCAGAAACAACATTAATAATAATGATGCAGCTTTTAAATTACTATCCCCTTAAAGAAGGAAATGAATGTAATTACTGAAAGTGACCTACAGATGAAAAGAAAAGCCTTTGTGTCCATGATTCATATTTCTGGTCTTCTAGTATACACTGAAAATCTTCAGAAATAAAGAGCATAACAGGTTGCATTCTCAAACATACAGTGAATTAAAAGTAATGGACAATGCTTGGAACTTCTTTCAGTTCTGCAAAGAGTCTGAGTGGTGACAGTTGTTTCACAGGTTGGACACTGACATGCAGAAAACAAACTCTACAACCCGTAAAAGGTTATAAAGCAGGTATGTTTATTACGGCGCCGGGTGCAAGGGGGATCGTTCCTCCTAACTTGCACACCGAAGCGTCCATCGAGCAGGTATTTATTACACCAAAGCATACATATTTAACAGAGTTAGTTACATATTAATGATATGGGGTTGGATTATTATAATGTTCCGGGAACTCATTATCATAGGCCTCCTCCCATTGGCACTTGCACAAGGCCGTCTGGTGGTTGTGGGCAGGGGTCTTCGGGAGGAAGGCTCTCGGTCTTCCTCGAGGTGTACTTTTCACCTTTTGTCTCAGGATGCAGAGTTGCGATGAGTCAGAGATCACAAGACTGGGGGGGAGGGGGCTCTTCTTTATTCTTCCCTGTCTTGGAGTAATCTTCCCTTATCTACAAGCCATGCAAGATGAGCTAAGGCCCATCAAGCTTGTCTCAAGGCCTCATCATCCTGTCTCCTGTTTATCTCAGGATGCCCCAGGATAACAATGGTTGCTCAACTTGCTTTATTACCTTTCAAGCAGAATACTGTCCCTCTCACTTCAACACCTGCTGTCAGTAAAATATATATAACAATTTTCTATCAAAAAAAAATTGTTATGCCAATGTATAAGTTGGCAGTGTAGCCATACAAAGAGTATTGGAAGAGCTTCCAGATGAGAAGTGAATAAACAGACGTGAAACCTCCAGCCTGGAGAATAGATGATGGATGGGTAAAATTAATGCCTGTGATATAACAAGAGAGAAAGAGAGCACAGTTTGTTGAAAGCAACAGGAGTAAAAGTTCTTGTGGATTGCCAGTGATAAAGACACTGTCTGCAAGGCATGTGTAAATATACAAAACATGTTAAGTTAAAAGAAGCAGCTCCAGAGAGATTTCTAAGTTTTCCCAAGGAAGTACTCAGAGAATCCGGATCTTACCTAAGAGCATCCCTATGTGGCAGGAGAAAGGTTTAGCCCAACGACTGATCCCAGGAGTCAGAGATAAGGAGCAGCGGTATCTTCCCTGGCTTGTCCATGGCAATGTCTTCCCTAATACTCTCCCTTCATGAAATCATTTTTATATTATTTTTCATCTTCAAGGTGGATCTTGAGTGACTCTAGTCATAAATAAATACCTTATTTATTACTTATTTGTTACACCTTTATTATGATTGGTGTAAAATTCTCTCACTTTGGAGGTGTGTTGAGAAAATTGAAACATATTGGAATGTAACTTAATCTTACACTTTTCTTTTGGACAACCTACTGAGCTGCATCACTTGTACCTAGGCTGTGCCTGCCTCTTCAAAACAGTTAAATGTCCAGTGTCTACTATGCCCAGACACTTAATGTATGAAAATGGGATTTCCCTTCAGTCTGCCAGAAAAGCTAACCTCCAGGCAGATAAATGCTGAAGTTCCTGCTTAATAAGTTTTCATTTTAATGTGTACGAAATAGTATTTAAATTTTTTTCAGCTAACAGAAGTATTTAAATACTGACAAAGAGAAATCACTTGTGGATAAATCATTTTTTTTTAAATTGTACTTGTCAGAGGAATGCATTACTAACTTTTTTATGTATTGAAGTTTGTTTCTTGCTTCTTTTCTGAGTAAATAGAAGTTCATCAACATGGAATATTCAATGGGCATATTTACAGGAAGATCATTCTGTAAGGTCAAAATTTATTATCTTGCCAGATTCCTGTTCTCCGTTAGTCTGAAGCACTTCAGAAAAAAAATATTTAGTAGAAAACATCAAAGTGGTATTAGTTTCAAATTCATCAAACACACATTTTGAAACCATGGAATTTCTTAGGAAGGACAGCTTTGTCTCTGTGAGCTCTAGTGTGTAAATCCTGATCTGTTCCAGATTGTTTAAAGTGTTCCTTTTTTGGTTACTAATTGAAGACATATTTTCATGTTCCTCTTATCTCTCTGGTAAATGGTGTAATTTAAATTCTTAACCCACAAGACAATTCAGATGGCTTTCCCAGAAAGGCTGCTCATTAGTGCACTGAACAACCACATGTAATCTGAAAAATAACCCTATCTTGGTCTAATCAGATTTTATGGAAGGATGTTTCACATTAAGCAGTAACATTATATTTAAGATAAGAGCAGAACACTGAAACAATTCCATAGGTAATACAAATCCAGTTTGCATAGCTTTCTGTCAATAATGTGGAAAAAAAAAAACCCCACTACTAAGGTGGATGGTGGTCTTCTGAAATATTTTATCTCATGCTATGAATGTTTGACAATGGTACTACCCTTCCTTTCTTCCTTCCTTTCTTCCTTCCTTTCTTCCTTCCTTTCTTCCTTCCTTTCTTCCTTCCTTTCTTCCTTCCTTTCTTCCTTCCTTCCTTCCTTCCTTCCTTCCTTCCTTCCTTCCTTCCTTCCTTCCTTCCTTCCTTCCTTCCTTCCTTCCTTCCTTCCTTCCTTCC